>JAOTQH010278652.1:0-10315 GCA_025631255.1 Cornus kousa
ATATATATATATATATATATATATTAAAGTTATGTATGATTAACTATGAAGAAAATCGAAGAATATGTAAATAATTTTTATATGTTGGTTTGAAACTATAATTCCAAAATTTAGGATTATGTTTGTATCTCTTCTGCATAGGTATGGCTTAGGATTATGGATGATTACTCAAAAAAATTTAAGGCATCTATAAACAAAATTAGTCATGAACAATTGGCTGATGCATTGTAAAGGAGGATTAATTTGATGGACTTTAAAGTTGAAATAAATCTTTTAATGTTCTATACCACAAAAAAAATTACATTTTACTTCCCAAAAATAATAATAATTTCAAGCTGTTTGCTTGAGTATGGTTGACAACAGTTGATGATCGATGCACAAACAAATATTGTATAAGCTAGTCTAGGTTCTTCTCCTCTGTATATATTTTTGGTCACATTAGATTTAAAAATGAATGTAAAGTTGGACCTCTGTGATAATTATTATATTATGGAAAGGCTATACATCTTTATTTGGAAAGAGAATATTGTAAGAGAGAAACTAGCCTAGAAAAGAGGAGAAAGGAATGTGAGTGGAGAAATACAAATTTTATTTATTATTTGTGATAATCTTTTTTTTCTTTGTTTTTTAGTGAAATCTAGAACTGCACTGCTCGTTAAAATAATAAATGTAAAGAGTATAAATATAACATTCAAAAATTCACGAATTGCGACTTTTCAATATAAAACCCATTCCCATCCAAAAACATTAAACAAGGCTCTAAATTCATTATCGGTGTCTATTTTATCATTTTTAGTTACAGACTTCACGTCATACACAAAGTCGTCATTGTTCTTCAATGGATTTCCGCAATGTGTAACTCAATTCTTAATTAAAGGAGACGGGTCAAACTCATTTGTATCCACCGTTACCTTCCAAAAAAACAAAAACACAAAGTCCTTTCTTTATTTCCCTTCACTTGAAAATCAAAAGCATCTTGAGTACTGCAGATGGAAGGTAAATGATTGTATTGAAGTTATAAAAATGTAAGTTACAAAGAGCAGGCCCAATATGGCACTAAACATACAAGCCAAGAGGCCCATTCAACAGTTGAATAAAGACACTGATATTCTAAAAGACCTAGAATAGGTATGTCTAAAACAACTAACATCCGGTTCGTCAAAGCAAAGAGGCAAAGCCTCCAGTGATCAATCTGGCTCCGGCGGCGGCCTGATGAAGGACTGAGGAAGATCCCAATCAAGCATGATTCTCCTCGCAGAAGGTGAGTCTTTCACACTTGTAGATAAAAGTCTCTGTTTCACCAATTCCATAGATCGATTTAACACCTTGTTCTGTGAATTCCTTTGATTTTTGAAGGCTCATTCATTGCGTTCCATCCAAATCTGATTGACTGTGTGGAGAGCACAAGCTTGTTGATTGAGTTCTGCAGATTCCGCCCTCTCCATCGATGAGAAGCCCAATTGATGAAGTCCACCCAAGAGTTGGGTACAACATGCAATCGGCACTTGGATTGCAGAAATCTCCAAATTGGGTTGGAGAAGATGCATGAAAAGAAGATGTGGTCATGAGTTTCATCAACAGATTGGCAAAGTAGGCATAGTCTAGACCCAGTGAAGGATTGCATACATCTTCTGTCATATGTTGAAAGACGATTCTGTATTGCTAGCCACAGAGTAAATTTGCAACGAGGAATGGAAAATGAATTCCAAACAAGATGCTGCCAGTGTCTTGGTTGATGGTGAGGTGCAAGCCAGCCTATAGTGTGCTTGAGAGAGAAGTCACCAGAAGGTGAGGGAATCCATATGCTGGTGTCAGATGCTGAAGAGGGATTATTAATCTGAAGGAGATCCAGAAAGTGAAAGGTAAGAAGAGGTATGAAATTCCAGCTCTTATCATTTCCCCTTAGTAAGGATAGGTGTTGTCCCGGTAAAATAGGCATGTTTTGAATTAGACCAGGGTTAGCTTGATAGGCAAGAGGACCATTAGGAAGCCAGTTATCGTCCCAGAAAAAAAATTTGTTACCATCACCAACCTTCATCCTTATCATTGAGCGGGCAAACCCTCTAAGCTGCAAGATTTTCTTGAAATTGCTTGAACATGCTTGAGGAATATTCATTATCCAAATACATCTTCCACGTATAAGTTGTGTCCTTAACCATTGAGCCCAAAGACTGTCCCTGTGCTCTGAAATAATATTCCATAGGTGCTTAAGGCCAGCAGCAGTGTTAGAGATCTCTAAATTTCGAAACCCCAGACCCCCACAGTTTTTGGGTTGGCATACAGCAGGCCAAGCAATTTTAGCGCCAGCGTAAGAGAGCTCGTTCCCCTTCCAGAGAAAATTCCTTAGAAGCCCATTAATCTCAGAGATAATTGACTTAGGCAGAATGAAAATGCTTAGCCAGTAGATGACCATGCTGTAGAGCACCGATTGGATTAATTGAATTCTGCCCGCATAGGAAAGAAAGGAAGATGACCAATGAGTGATTCTTCTAGTAACCTTCTCCACTAATGGTCTACAATCAGCTGCCCTAATTGATGAAGAAATTAGTGGAACACCAAGGTAGTTCATAGGCAAATTTCCACATGAAAATCCCAGCAGTGTCTCAATTTCATTGGTGAGCGCATTGTTGACCCCAGACACAAAGAAGCTACTCTTCGAATGGTTAATGCATAGACTAGAAAGCTTAGAAAAATGATCAAGAGCCCGCTTGAGAGTACCAATTGAGGTCAAGTCCCCATAGGAAAATAAGAGAAGATCATCAGCGAATATGAGGTGAGAGATAGCCAAGTTTCTGCATCTTGAGTGAAACTTAAAGGAGTGGTTGGCAGCAATGAATTTTTTTGTGATAGATGTAAACACTTCCATGGCAACCACAAAAAGTAGGGATGAGATGGGATCCCCTTGCCTTAACCCCTTCACCCCTAGAAAATGCCCATGGAATTCACCGTTAATAGAGATAGTAAAAAATGGGGAGGTTATACAGGCTTTCACCTATTTCACAAATGTGCATGGAAAGCCAAAGAGGATGAGTGCATCAATTAGGAAGTCCTAGCCAACAGAATCAAAAGCTTTCATTAAGTCAACTTTGATGGCATATCTGGGAGGCGCAAGATGCCTGTGATAGCTATGAAACAATTCATGAGCAAGTAGTATGCTATCTCCAATATGCCTACCTTTTACAAATGCGTTTTGACATGGGTCAATGATAAAAGGTAGAACATTCTTGAGCCTGTTAGCAATCAGTTTAGTAAGGCATTTGTAAATGGTGTTGCAGTAAGAAATAGGACGAAAATCATTAAGCGATGATGGATTAGGTACTTTAGGAACCAAGGCTATATAGGAATTGTTAATTTCCTTAAGAAGATTCCCACTAAGGAAGAATGATTTGATGCCTGCAACAATGCTATTTCCCACAATAGGCCAAGCCTTCTGGAAGAAGTGAGCATTAAACCCATCCGGCCCTGGGGATTTATCCTTATTGAGAGTTAGGAAGCAAGACTGAATTTCAGCACTAGTAGGAATGGAGACAAGATCATGTAAACAATGTTGGGGAAGTGATTTTGTAATGAAAGGTTGCAGGTGTGCAATCCCTGGGTAAGAGGGAGGTGAAGAGCCCAATAAACCTTTAAAGTGAGCTACAATCTCAGCATTGATAAGGGATACCTGGTCAATGGAAGATCCATCCTGAGCAGTCAAGCTAGTGATCTTTCTTCTATTAATTTTTGAGTTGAAAATTTTAAAGAAATAGGAGGAGTTGCAATCCCCAGCCTTCAACCATCTGACCCTAGATTTTTGTCTGATAAAATGTTCTTCAGATAGAGCAAGCGAAGTGTACTTCTCCATGAGTTCCTTTTCCACCATCTTAAGATGCTCATCCATAGGATTAGAGTCCAGCTGCTCCTGACAATAGGTTAGTGATTGCTTAGCTTGAGTGACCAACTCAGAGATATGTGAGATTTCAACCCTACACCTCTGCTTAAGCAGCCCTTTAAGAGTTTTTAACTTCTGAACAATCTGATACATAGTTGAACCTTCAAAATGAGCAGTCCAAACCTCCTCCACAGTAGTGAGAAACTGAGAATTGTCAGCCCAGGCATTAAAGTGCCTGAATGGAATTTTCAGTGGCTGTTGAGGAGACCCTATCTTAATAAGGATGGGACTATGGTTTAATATACCAGGGGAAAGGAATTTACAGTCAGACATAGGAAAAACAATAGACCATTCCTCATTAGTAAGAGCCCTATCCAATTTCTTAGCAACATTGGCACATCCAGCACTTTTGTTGTTCCAAGTGAATTGTATGCCTGAATACCGTAGGTCCTCCAACCTAGAGTCCATTATACATTCATTGAATTCATCAATAGCAACCAATCCTCTAGCCCCTCCAAACTTTTCCTGATAGTTAGAGATGACATTAAAGTCACCAAGCAATAGCCAAGGGTCACCATTCATAAAGATGGAATGATGCTTGATAGAGGACCAGAGCTCCCTCCTGAGAATATATGTGTTTGCACCATAAACAAATGTAATAAAGCAGTGTGTGTTGTTGGGTAGAATCACAAAGCAATGAATCATTTGTGATGTGGAATTTAGGACAGTGACATTCAAATTACTGGGATTCCATAGAATCCAAGTTTTCCCAAGAACAGAGTGGTCATAGTTATGCACCATTGACCACCTAGGAGCAACAAATCTGAGAATAAATCCCATATTAGAGAAAGAAACTCTTGTTTCCAGGACTGCCAAAAGGTCCAACTTCTGAGTCTTGATGATATCTTGCAGCTGCAGCTGCTTGGGGAGGCTATTTAAGCCTCTAATGTTCTATGCAGCAAGATTAATCATTGGAGAGGGATTTGTGCACACCTTTCAGATGCCTAATCCCTTTGAAAGGAAAGACATGCAATGATAAGTTACTCACCCCCTTCATCTTTTTAACATTTTGCTTCTTCCCTTTTGAGTTGACAGAACAGGTTTGGCTCTGAGAGGAGGGAGATGAGGTCAAATTATACTCCAAACCCTCTTGAGGAAGATCACCAGAAGCCGAGAGCATACCATCAGCAATGGGGCTGAACTTGTTCACCAAAGTCAGTGGTTGGACATTTAACATATTGTTGGAGGATTGTGGATCATTAATGGTAAGGTTATGATCAGAATTTGCTCTTGCTCTCTTTTTGGCCTGAATAAGAGAGAGATTCTTCGATGGGGAAGGATCAGCTACGCAAGGGGAATGGGCTGCAAGGGCTGGCTGCACCACAGTGCTATTACAAGGAGGTTCCTCCAACACCTGAGCATGATCCTTTGAAGTGGCAGAGTGCTGTGGTGAGCATGATCTTGGTCTTCGGGAGGGAATAACAGTCCAATTGGTGGTAGGTTGCTTTGAATTTCTCTTGACCTGAGGAGCCTTCGACAGAGGACAAATAGAAGAGGGATGGCCAACCTTCTTACAACTGATACAGTACTTTGGCAAGTTCTCATAATCCACAGAAATCTCATAGGATCTTCCATCCCCAGTAATTAAAGGAAAAGAGCGCAAAAGTGGTAGATTGAGGTCAATTTCCAAACAAATTCTTGCAAATTTGAGCTTCTTTCTTTCTTCCGTGGTTGGGTCAGCACGCAATGGCCTCCCAATGGCACTGGCAATGTGGCTCAGTCCTTTGGCTGTCCAATATTGAATGGGAATGTTGAAAAATTTGACCCATGCATGAACCAGGTGGCTATTTATTTTCTCAAAGGAGCAATTGGGGTTCCACTTCTGCAGCTGCAGTGGCTTTCCAGCTAAAAAGTGGGGGCCAGATGCAAGAATGGATTCCAAGGCCTTTATATCAGCAAATCTGAAGTAGAAGCATCCACTTCCATCAACATAAACTTGTTGCAGTCCCCTGTGCTTCCATAACTTCTCTGCAGCTTGGTGCACCACACTAAAAGCAGGTTTCTTATAGGAGAAATGTCCTACAAGCAATCCAGCCCAAGAAGATTTTCCTTCAGTCTCAATTTCCATGGGTGGGTTGACAACAAGCCCCGAGTCAGTTCTGGAGGGCTCAAAAAATTCAAGAACCATTTTATGTGATGAAGGGATAGGTGGTGGTTGTGCCACAATATCAGCCCATGATTTATGCTGAAAAGAAGGGGATGGGGGTGATGTACAATGGGTAGGTTTGGAATGACCAATGGGTGGATTTGTGATTTGGACAGAGCAGGTTTGCCCATCAGGCAAAGGACTAACGTTGTCATTGGGTAGGTTAGGGTCAGGGCTAATGCTGATTGGGATGGGAGATTCACTAGAGAGATGGACAACGTCATCACCAGTCAACCCTTTGAATGAATTCAAATTTGAATCTGCAACGGTCTGAATGAGAGACTCGGGTCGCCGGTGCCAGTTGAGCTGTCCGGCTAAGTGTTGAAAGTCCTTGAAGATGGATAATAAGTAATCATGTGTAGTGTTTGCTTTCTCCAACAGCATC
Organism: Cornus kousa; assembly: GCA_025631255.1. Taxonomy (NCBI): domain Eukaryota; kingdom Viridiplantae; phylum Streptophyta; class Magnoliopsida; order Cornales; family Cornaceae; genus Cornus; species Cornus kousa. Next base: position 6,463 of record JAOTQH010278652.1, read on the forward strand.
GCCATTTCATCAAGCAAGGCAAGGTTCTGAGCAAGCTCGAGCTGAATGGGCCCATTGGTGGAAATGGTTGAAGCCTTTACCCTTACAAGCTCTTCCTCTGCATCCTTCAATTGTCGTTTCAGCTGGGCGACTTCTTCAATGAGGGTAACCTTGGATGCATCCATAATGGTAGCATCAATTCCTTCTGGAAGGTAGTAGATGTCATCAATGGGTTGATTCCCTGGGTTGAGAATCCTGTCATGTTGCAAGACCTTCTTAATCTTATCAATTGTGTAGTGGGTAACAGAGGGAGGCCTGGGATGAAAATCAGCAGGGTCTCTTGTAGCCGAGGAAGAAGGTGGCTTGGGATGTGCGTTTGGGATAGTGGGTTGCGAGCTAGAGGTGGTGGAAGGGTTATTAGTTGGGCAATGCTTGTGAGATTTGGGTTTGTTTATAGATGATTTAACAGAACGGGTGAGTTTGGTGGATGGGTGAATGGGCGGTTTGGAGGCTGAGTGAGGGAAAACTGAGTTGGTTTTAGTGAGGAAAGGTGATTTCAGCTTATAATTGGCAGAAGACGATGAGGAAACTGGTAAGGTCAAGGGTGGATGGCAGAGGGGAGGAGGAGAGGGAAGAAGGGGAGCCATTTTTGGGGTCTCGGCTCAGTTTCCTTAGGACTTGTGTGAAGTTCCATTAAGGATATTATTTATTTGTACTTGAGTTGGACAAGAAATATGTTTGGTCCAGATGGGCCCTGCAGCTTCCCTTGGGCCCGATGTTGCATTGGGTTCATCCGGACATATTGGTCGTTCACAGAAGCAGTTAGATCAGGCTCAATGACTGGGCTTGTACCATTGGGCTTCTCTTTTATAGGTGGTGTATGTGGGCTTACTGTAATCGAAACGTGACATTACGCTTTGTTTGGTACACTGATTTTGATGAGATTTGAATTTGAAAACATGACGCTTATTAAGTGAGAGAGTAATAATTAAAGTTATTATTATTTTTTTTTTTTATGACGTAGGAACTTCGCAATAATCGTCATTTGGATTTGTAACCATTTGATAAAAAATCGGTTATTCATCCTGAGTTCACAACACTACTAGTGTAACCTCCTTTCCTATTGATTTTTCATTTTAAAAACTTTGATTTACTACTATCTAATTTTTAAATTATTTAAAATTATCTAAAATCATATTTCTTTTATATGATTATATATTACCTATATTAAAAGTTATTTCTTGTCCCCGCAAATAAATGAATAATTCACAACTTTTACTAGGAGTGAGCACAGTGGATGGTAGGTTTAATATTAGTCTAAAGTTTAGTGTGTTTACTTTCCTTTTCCCTTTTATTGTGCACAGTAGAGATTTGAAAGCCAAAGAAGAAAAATAGCAGTTGGTTTGATGGTTGGTGTTCTTAGTTGGCAGCGGATGATTCATTCCAAGTTCCAAAGAATCCTGTGAGTCTCATCGTCCTTCTCAATTTCCTGTTATCTTGAATACTACAGTATTTGATATGGTGAATTTTTCTCATTTTATTCAAGAAAAATGGAAGTATTTTGATTTCAATTGAATTAGGGTTTAGGTTTTGTATCGGCAAATGGCAAGTTGTAATGACATTGATCAGCTGCTTCCTGAGGATTTAATTATTGAGATTCTCTCGAAGCTGCCTGTGAAATCACTGATTAGGGCTAGAGCCGTATGCAAGAATTGGTACACTATCATCAAAAACCCTAGTTTTGTTACTAAGCACTTCAACCACCACACCAACAACAACAGTGGCCGTCTTTTCACGAATCGTGTTGTCAACAGTACCCAGAAATGTATTTTCTCATTGTTCCCTGATGAAACACTTGCCGGTACTCCCCCGGTGTATCAGGACGTGGTGGTGGATATGCACCGCAATATAAGGATTGTTGCCAGTCCCTACAACGGCATACTGTGTTTGTACAATGGACGTTCCAATAGATTTGCTCTGTGGAACCCTGCAACCAGAGAATTTAGGGCCCTCCCGGTGCTGTCTCGTAACTTTCCACCCAATTTGCTGAGGTGCGGTGAAATTTCTGGATTTGGTTTGGATCTCATTACTAATGATTACAAGGTGGTTTGGATTTGGAAAACTCTCGGTGAATTTAGAGGAACAAGTTTTGGTCCTTATCAGGTTGCTGTGTATACCCTATCTACTGATTCCTGGAGATATCTCGATGTTGTTTTGCCCTATTCTTGCATTGATAGCCCTCTGTCTAACACATTCTTTAATGGGGTTTATCACTGGCGTGCAATGGACAATGACAATAATTATGTGATCCTTTCATTTGACATGGGCAATGAGTTGTTCCATGAGATACGTGATATTCCAAGTTCAAAAGGTGCCCTTCTTGCACCCTGCTACAATAGCTATCTTGCTCTGATTTGTTATCATTATTATCAACCAAATTTTGACATATGGGGGATGATGGAAGAAGGGTGTTGGACAAAACAATTTACGGTTCACCTCCATATAAAATTCGGATGGCCTCTTGGGCTTTGGAAGAACGGTCAGCTTATTTTACAAAATGATGATGATGGTCATATGGCCTTATATGATCCAGAGACTAATGAAATTAAGGATCTTGGATACCAGAATTGTGTCGACTCCTTGGTTTACAGGGAGAGCCTAGTCTCAATCAGGGGTGGAGATGGGTTCCTAGAACAAGAGCACTTGTCTGATGCACAACAAATTTTAAACTTTTCTAAAACAGTTGAAGCTGAATAGCAACCTGACTTTCCTGATGATGAGGATTCTGAAATTTCTGGTTTAGTATGATTGATGTGTGTGTTTTGGTGCAACAACAATGACTAAGAAGGAAAAAAGGTAAACTAAATTTTAATGGCATGCTATTTTATCATTTTTGTTTATTGATGATAAAGTAAATTTTATTACTTTATTCCTTTTGTCTCATCAGTTGTGTCTGTTATAAGCATTTGAACCTCTTGACTTTTCTTGGCTAATTTTGATTTGCATTTTTAAGTTATAACATGTCTCGACTCCTTCCTTGGTGTTCTCTTAATCATTTATATATTGTCTATGTTTTTAAAGTTCCATACTAATTTCGTACAAATAAACAATCTTTGTGAACCTAACTGCTGTGGCTGGTCTGACTAAATCGACCACTCACACAATGCCATATGCAATGTATAAAATGGCTGATTAAGGAGGACTTGGGCAGTTGAGAATCCGTGTTAACTACTTAAGTCATGACCCCTTTTCAATTCTGCACTGCTATGAAGCTATCAGTTTGATTAATGACACAATTCATTGATTGTGTATACTGTTAAAGATGGCAAATGAAAAGCCCTTGGTTCCATTTGTCTCAATGTGCATTGTGTCTTTGTGATATTGGTGTTGATGGGCATATGTGAAGGTTCACCTGCACCTGCTCCATCTCCTAAAAGTGGTGGAGGTGGCAGCGGCACCTCTGCTGCTACTGCCTTCGGCCCCCCCCATTGGTTCATCTCAACACTATTTGCTTCCTTTATATGAGTGTTACATTTTTCTTGTCTTTCTTTTATTCGCTTTTTGTGTTTAAATTTTTGGATTTTGTTGTGCTTATGCTTTTGCTTTCTGCTATTGGTCATGGTGCGATTGGGTTTTTCTTAGTCTGGTGATTGCTTTCTCTCAGAATAAAATTCTCATCTGTTTTTCTTTTCTAAATGTTTTTAGTAGTAAAATATATTAGGCTGCATTTAGTAACGGGAAACGTTTTTTGTTTTCTGTTGTCAACCCCTAAAAAAGTAAAACAAAAACAAAAAACGTGTTTAATAATATGTTTTTGTTTTTCTGTAACAGAAAACGTTTTCCATTTTTGTGAAGAAAAGAGGAAACATAGAAA
>JAOTQH010278672.1:0-10312 GCA_025631255.1 Cornus kousa
CTAAATTATTTTTGCTATTTAAAAAGGAGAGCTTCAAATCAGCTTTTAGAGATTTCAGGACATCCATCTAAACATACATAGTACTCCATAGCTGTTCTCTCTTGATTTAATTTGTGTTTTTATACAAGTGCATTTCTATTTGCAGAATTTAAGGCTCAGTGAGGGTGAAAAAGCCCTATTGCGCAACAGAGACTTCAAGAATTTATTACATCATAAAAAGCTTTACTTGGTGCTTGATTTAGATCACATACTGCTTAATTCAACTAGATTCCTAGATTTAACACCCGAAGAAGAATATTTAAAGAGCCAGAGGGATTCTTTGCAAGGTATTATTTATTTATGCGTTATGTGCTTTTGCTTTAGTAGTAAGATTTGTGAGGCTTTATTCACTGAATATTGTATTGATGAAATTGTGGTGTCTTCATAATCTTCTATAGACATTATACACCGTCTACCAAGGCACGCTTTTGCGAAAGATTATAATCTTTTGTGAATGGTAGCTTTTTAGAATATTCTTGGATAATCTTTCTGTTTTTCCTATAACATTTAAGTTTTGACAAAATTGAGGAAGAAGTGAAAAAAATGTAGTATGTCGTGTGTAGAGTCACGTGGATATGGTATTGGTAAGTGGTATTTTCCTCAAATCTCATAATAGAATGGATAATGTGAACTTCAGAATCATTTGTTGTGTTGTTGAGTCCTAACCGGGAAATGTAGTTACATTGGGGCTTGCCGATTCTACTAGCTTGGTTTTGCACTTAGTAGTCTTTCTTAAATTAAAGTTTAAATTTAAAATGACTAATCTTATCATCACCTACCTGATTTTTCACTTTTCAACTAAGCTAATTATCATGTCCTTGTGAATCAGTTCTGATTCTTGGATTCTTACTCAGTATTTCATATTAATCATTTTCATCGTAATTATTTATTATCTCACAATTTTGACTATGGACATGTTTTTTTTTTTTTTTTGGAATTCAATATGTGACTTGGGTGACGTTTCAAAAGGTAGCCTGTTCAGATTAGACTTCATGCTCATGTTGACCAAGTTGCGGCCTTTTGTTCGCACATTTTTACAAGAAGCAAGCAACTTATTTGTGATGTACGTATGCACAATGGGTGAGCAGTCATATGCAATGGAAATGGCAAAGCTGCTTGACCCGGAAAAGTTGCATTTTGACTCTAGAGTCATTGCAAAAGAAAATTGCACACGGATGCATCAGGAAGGTCTTGATGTGGTGCTCCGTCCAGAAAGTGCCGTGCTGATCCTTGATGTTACTGAGCAAGTAAGTAAATTTGTAATCAGCTAAACTTTATGTTTGCTTAAATATTTAGTTATTGGGTGGTTTATCATATCATGTGGTTCATGTTCATGCATTTGTAGTTATTAGCAGAGAATGTTGTGTTCGAATCGGGCTGTTCACTTGGTCACTTGACGTTTTATTTTTATTTTTATTTTTATTTTTTTCTCCCCGTGCTGAACCTTTTGACTGTTTATTGTATTTGCCTGCAATATTTCTTCCTGACAAGGATGCTACGAAATGCTTAAGCAAAGATAATTTGAGACCCTTGCTCTATATAATTTTATTTTTTAAAAAAAGTTAAAATGACATGTAGTGCACATCCTTTTGTTGTTTCCCACAGTCAAGTTCGTAATGCAGTCACTATGTATTGTACCGTACCGAAGCTTCAGTAACGGTTGGACGATGTAAAAAGTAATAGCGAACCCCGTAGCTACTTGTACTAGAAAACAAGTTTAATCTGCTCGAGGCCAATCATTAAGTAAATAACTAAAAATGGAGTACGTAGTTTTCCAGGGAGAGATTTTGCATGTCTGCCACCAAAAGGATTGTAATGTAGGCCAGACAGGCTTGAAATGCATCACCACATTTTTAATTTCCTCAACAGAGAAATCATGATCCATAACACAACAATCTTCTTGTGCTAACTGCTTCCTGGGATTACTAACTTCAGCATTCACAATCCCATTAGCATTATATAAGTCAGTATTATTAGGATCAGTAGACACTTCACCTGTAGTGTTTTCCAGAGCTGTAATTGCATTATTACTTCTCCTTTGCTTGACCGCATTGTGAAAAAAAAAAGCTGTGCATTTGTCCCCCCCTCTTTGAGCCAATTGACTCTAGACTTCTGAACGCACATAATCTCTTCCAAGTCCCAGTAGTGTTGAAGCTCACAGCTAGCCTCCTTCTCTTGCTCAATCAACTCAGGATTTACTGGATCTTGCAACATCACCATTTGAACTTTGTGTAAATCCTCCCTAGCTGCATGAATTTGGTGTGTCTTAACCCCCTTCCTTTTATTCAATTCTTTGATAGCATCGTTAACTCGTCTAAGTGCTTTCTGCAACACATGTAAAGGATTCCCTGTAACAGCAGTATTCCAAGCTGTAGACACAACCTCTTTCACATCCTCCTGAAGACACCAAATTTTCAAGAATTTAAAGGGTTTAGGTCCTGCTGAGATTCCAAAATTCAAATGAACAGCCAAACCATAATGATCAGAGAGGGAAGCTGGAGTTAAAGTCACCCTAGCATCAGTGAATTTGTGCAGCCAACTAGCATTAATCAAGACTCTATCAAGTTTAGCATTAATCCTAGTTTGAATTTTCTGTTTGTTGCACCAAGACCATTCTCCATTGTTAATAGGCATCTCTTCCATACAAATATAAAAAATAACCCCATTAAATTCATCTAATAAATTCTGAGAGACTCTCTTACCACCCTTCTTCTCGTGATTAGCCCGAACCATATTCCAGTCACCCACTGCAATCCAAGGCCCTGCAATCACAGTTTCATGACCCCTGAGAGAGCTCCATAACTCATTTCTATTTGCAGCCCTGTTAGCAGCATACACAGCAGAGACATACACCACACTACCAGAAGTTTTACATGAAATAGCATAGCTTGGGAATCTTCCTTCAACAAAACCACATCAAACATAGCATGATTCCATCCAAACCAAAATTTTCCCAACTCATTTGACTTGTAATATGCCATTCAAGACCAAGCCGGACAGATTATTTTCTGAATTCTACTAGCCTTTCCCTCCTTTTAATATTTTATAAATTTACAGGCTTTTTGAAAATCGGATGATGCCTTTACACCTTTGGGAGTGTCGCGTATACAGAAGTTGGAAGTCATTGGTATTATAGTGTTAACCATATTGAAATTATTTTAGGAGTTATTTGCTGAGAAATTCCTATATCAGTGACATCAGTTTTGAATTTGAAAGCTATCTTGCTTTATTCACAACATAACTCTGCCTTTTTGCAGTGGTGGTTCAAGTTTTCCCCATATTCACAGGTCAACATTTTCAAATTTTAAATTGGTCAGAAATATTAGTGAAGAGGGGTAATATGGTAATGGATTGTGGGTGATAAATGCAGTTGCAATCAAGAATACAGCTCGTGAGCAGTGAAATGCCAAATGGCCATTGTACCTTTTAATCTGTTTACACCCTTTTAGAGAACATTATGGACGATGTAAGTTAGATTAGGAATGAATTTGATTAGTTTTGGAGGAACTGAATTCGTGATCACTGAACATGCCCAGAAACTTTTTATTCATTTTATACCGTTAGGGTCTCTCTTATTTTTGTGGCTTTTGGGATTCCCCCCACCCCCCCGGGCAAAGAACTACCACTATGTTCTTGGGGAGACTCAAATTTTCTACCTTCCACTTTGAAAGGAGAGGATATACCACTAGGCCACAGGCTTTGGGAATGTATGTTACTGAACTATTTTTGATTGGATATACCACTCAAATTTTGTTGAAACTAGAATCTTCTCTAAAAACTAAGCTTTGACACTCCATAGGATTCTTCAAGTAGTTTGGCATCCTTCCATATTACTTAAAGGCAACATCTGTGTCTATGGAGATCATTTCCTGCTTTTAAACTCATATTGTGGATGCTTACGTCCTTAAATAGGTAGGCGTGGTTGCTTAGTGAGTGATAAAAGCTCGGGCTGCAAGCATGGGAATTGCAGGTTCGACTCTAACAACAGCCATTTTGTACTAATAAAGGGAAAGTCTGGCTGTACCTCTGTCCGACCTCCTAATGCACTCGAAAATCAGTTCGTATGGACCCATTGAAACTAGAATCTTCTCTAAAAACTAAAGCTTTGAATTGTATTCAGTGCATTCTATAGGATTCTTCAAGTAGTTTGGCATTCCTTCCAAATTACTTGACGGTAAATCTGTTTCTGTGGTGATCATTTCCTGCTTTTAAACTCGTATTGTGATGCTCACGTCCTTAAATAGTTAGGGGTGGTTGCCTAGGGAGTGATGAAAGCTCGGGCTGCAAGCATGAGAACTGCGGGTTCGACTATAACAGCTGCCATTTTGTTCTCATAAAGCCAAAGTCTGGCTGTACCTCAGTCCACCCTTCCGTTGCACTCGATTAACGGGGACTACTGGATAATGGTTCATTTTTACATTTTTAAATGGCCTGAACTTCAGTGTACCAGATAGCATAAATTTTGTCCAAGACTTTGGTGGACTTCTTTAAATGGCTGAATACTAGTCTACTGGATGGTTGCTAAAATTTTGTGGAAAGAATTGGGTGGAAATTTCCACCCCTAATCTCTCTCTATATATATGTTTTGTTGATGCGAGTTAAAAAAAACATTTGTGTGTCTGGGTCTGGTAAATGAGATGTGGGTATTCTAATATGATAATGATGGTCCCAGGTCAATGACTAGGGTGAAAGCCTAGGCAACCTTTGAGAATTGAGAGCACACTGATGGAGAAACTCTTGGAGAATCTTGTGGCCCTATATGTTTGTTCTTTTTGCTTGAGTGTGTATATATATATATGTATATATTGATTTGTTTCTTTTTGCTTGAATATTGTCCAAAATTGACGTCTCCTTAGCATCTGCAGACATTTAAACCAGGCATTGATAGCTCATATATTTGTAGCATTATATAAATACATTGCTTAGTCACTTCTAACTACTCGGGCTCTGAGTTCAAGCCCTGAGAGCAGCCTATTTGTGCAAATATCCTTAATTATCTGGGACCAAAGTGGGTAATGACCTTTGTAAATACCATTGCGTTTCCGCATGCATGTTATTTACTTTGGTAACACATTCATTTGGAGTCGATCTATACCAGTATTAAGGCTAAAAGTATTTGTCACTGTCCTTTATTTTAGGTTTGGATGAAGAATAAGGAGAATCTGTTACTGATGGACAGCTATCATTTCTTTGCTTCGAGTTCTCGACAATTTGGCTTCAATTGTAAGTCTCTCTCTGAGCTAAAAAGTGATGAAAGTGAGGTTGATGGAGCCCTTAGTACCGTTCTTAAAGTTCTCAGGCGCGTCCACAGTATTTTTTTCGACCCGGTATGCCCTGTTTCTGTTTCTTTTATGATATTATAAAATGTTTTCTTCACTCAATTCTACTAACTGGGGTTCCTTCTTGTAGGAGCTTGGGGACAATATTGAGAACAGAGACGTAAGGCAGGTAAATGAATCTTACAATGACTAGATTTGACCTCTTGTGTTTTATTTGTGTTACAATTATTGTTTTTTGGTTTGCTTTTGGATCAAGAGTTTCATCATATATTTCCAATTTGGTGCTTATCTGATTTGGGAAAAGGCTTTGTTGTTGTTGTTGTTGTTGTTGTTGTTGATGCTGCTGCTGCTGCTTATCTGTTTGCGGGTGGGTTTGAATTTCATAGTGGTCCTTCGTTAGAATGCACATATACATGAGCACGTGTGCCTGTACTTGCTCTTCATTGGAGCACAACTCACTATCTAGTAGACTCTGTCTCTCTCCCCTATAGCTTCGCCATGCATTAATGTGCCAGTTTGAGGGTATTGGAACTTAATACTGACCATAGGGTGGGAGTGTAATTCAATGAGAATTCGTCACACGTCATGGAAACTAAATTAAGGTTTAGCGGGCAGTTTCAGTTGTTGCAATATTGAATCCGCTATTCCACCAACCGTTTCTGTCAGCTATTCCAACTATTCGTTGTTGCAGTGACTCCCGACTGTTGGTGTTCTCCAAAATTTGTTGGATGTTCAGAAATGTTATTTTATATTTTTATTGTTCATTTATTGGTTATTTTATGATCTTTCCAAAACTATCATAATTTATGAGCCATTTGCACGAACACTGCATATCAGAAGGTTTTCTTATTGTTCAATAATTCACCTTGCAAGAAATTTTTAGACTTGAAATGGATTATGGTTCCTGATAAAATGTTTAATGATTCCTGATAGGTGTTGAAAACAGTGCGGAAGCAAGTTCTGGAAGGGTGTAAAGTTGTATTTAGTCGGGTTTTCCCAGCTAAATTCCTGGCTGAAAATCACCCCCTCTGGAAGATGGCAGAGCAGTTGGGAGTCATAATCACCACAGAACTCGATCCTTCAGTGACACACGTGGTGTCTAAAGACTCTGGAACGGAGAAGTCCCGTTGGGCGGTGCAGGAGAAGAAGTTTCTGGTCCATCCACGGTGGATAGAAGATTCACACTATTTGTGCCTAAGACAACCTGAGGGGAATTTCCCTGTCAAGCAGATGAAAAATTAGTTGTGGCTCCCAATGGTGTAGATGCAGCAAGTACCTAAACGGGTGTGAAGTTGGTTTCTTTTTTTTTTTTTTTGGTGAGAGCTGCCAACGTATAGAAATGTTGTGGCAATTTTAAATATCTGCTTAAATGCTGGTGGACAGGGGTAGTGATGAAAGATTACTTTTCATTCACAGTTTTCTGTTGTTGTCATTGTTATTGTGAATATCAAGTTGAACCATCACAATTCTTCGGATTTATTTCCTTCGTGGGAGATGCTAGATAAACACATCTCAAAAGTTGGTTCGCTGGGCTAGGGTCTAGTGTGCTACGGAGCCATCTTATCATGTTAAGAACTGGTATAGACATGAACGCCCATTGGGTCATAGACCAGTCCTCAAGGAGCTAAATCGAGGAGGAATGGGTCACTGTTCGGACCTGGCCTCAATGAGCTAAACCGAGGACTGAACCTAGATGGTTTGGGCTAGGTTTTGGTCCTTGTGAGGACTTCAACCCTCACCCTTCAATAAAACTCTACTTTTATTGTAACTACCTAAATATGGTGGATCTGAATAATTAGTGGGCCCGGGTCCTTACCCGAAAAGAGGACACACTAGGGGCAAAATAATGTGTCCAAAATAGCTATTTTACGTTGGTTGAATAATAAATAATCTTATTTTGGTCATGAGGGTCATTAATGTGTCGATTGTCATTGGTCGGTGGGGGTTTAGGGATTGTGCAACAAAGTCCCCAAAATTTTACATATACTTAGAGACTGGAGCCTACGATCAATCGCAAGCCCTGTGCAATCGATTGCATAGTGCCTGCGTTTTGGTGAATGGTAAAATGGATCTCCTCAAAATAATTTCATTAAGAATGCGATTGATCGTAGCAGGGTGCGATGGATTGCACCGTGAAGAATTTCAAAAAAATCCTCATTTTAAAGGTGCTTCGCTTTTAACGAATATAGGTCACTTGAACCAATCAAGACCTGTCCCAATTGACAACAATGATGATAGAAACATCATTTACGTCCATATAATAATGAAATGGTCCCAAGGAAACATTTACATTCATGTTATACTTCCAATCCAGTCATTTACATTATATATACAAACAATGTTAAGGCTCTTATAAACATGCCCAATGTACACTTTTTAATTCGGTTCGTGAAAATGTTAAGAAAGGGATGGGCAACACTCGCTCGGTAGAGAATGCCTACGTAACATCTTCTCAAATCAAATAAGCACAAGCAAAAAATATGTAGGAAACAAGGTAGAGCGAAAGCGAGATCATACTTGGGGATGTTAAGGTATAACTTCAACTCATTTATAAGATAGCATATTCTCAAGATGACAAAATGTATGAATGCATTATGAATCTGCATACAACCTACACAGTTCCCAAATCTCACACACCCGCACCGAAACCGTGCTAATTAGTCGGGTGTGGAGTACGCTCCCCACACCCTAAAGGAAATATCCCTGATACAAGATACGCTTCCCAATACTATTTGGGACCCGGTTGCTAAATTACACATGGAGTACGGTCCTCATGCCCCTATTAACTAGTAGCACCTCCGGATATGAGGTACTCTCCTCAATACCCAGTTTTGAAAACCATTTCACCAAATTTCGAAATTTAAATTCCTATTTTCACACACCGCTATGCACTCACCCCATGAAGTGTATGTGTAATACCCCTATATTTTAAAGGTATTATTTATTGGTATTAATGATTTTTATTTTTTATTTTTAAATGATTTGTTTTAGTTAATTGAGTATTATGATTTAATTGTCTTATTTGTATTAAATTATATTTCATGATTATATTTGATGAATTGGTGTGATGTTTTGCTTTGTGGAATGCAGATTGAATTGTTTATGTGACTATGTGTGATTTTATACTTGTGTGATTTTATTGTGGATTATTTATATTTAATAGGTTTAATTTAATTATTTTATTTATTTAAGCTAATTGGCTTGAGCTTAAGAGGAGTGGGACCAATGAATGTAGTCTTGGGCTTGAATGAAAGCCTTGGGTTAATTAATAATGGCACATGGTTTTAAAGATATTTAAATGATTATCTTTGCAAAATTATATATATATATATATATATATATGAAATTATATGTAAATATATATAATTAACTAATAATTATTATGGAAAGATATATATATATATATATATATATGTGTGTGTGTGTATATTTGTCTTTATGATTTAATTAGTTAATGATTAGTATGGAAGGAAATATATATATATATATATATATATATTATGCAATATGTGTGTATTTATATATATAATATAATATGTGTGTGTGTGTGTATATATAATTTAAGGATAATTAATTTTTTTTTTATTTGGTAGTTACAATAGGAATAGGATTAGGGTATTTATGTGGTCATATATACATATAAGATTTGATATCGTTAAAAGTTTTCCACGTTAGAAAAATAAGAGAGGCAGAGAAAGAAAAGAAGAGAAGGCTGACAGAGAGGACGCCGAATTTGAGAAAGAGGACACCGAATTTGAGAAAGAGGACGCCGGATTTGAAAAAGACAACCAATGATTGAGGCGTCGGTTTCGTTTCAAAAACTTCAGGTGAGTTTTTAATTGTATATATATAAGTGTTGTATATATTTTAAAATCAATTTATGGGTTGATTTTTGACCCAATAGGGTTAATTAGGATTTCTAGAGTTTTCGGAAATTTTCTTGAATTTCTGGAATTAGCGTGTGGTGCCACCTGTCAGCTTGTGGAGGCGCGTGGAAGAGCGCGCATTGGGTGTAGGAGTGTGTAGCGGCGCATGAGGTAGTGTTTGAGGTACCGGGAAGTTGCCGTGGAGCCGGTGATGTCCCACAATTGATTTCAGCGTTGTTAATGTGGAAATCAATCATTAGAGGATGTATTTTAGGTGTTTGAGAGCTGTAGGATATTATTACAATATTTTAGTAGGATTTTCTAACGCGACTACGAATTAAGTTACGTAAAGGGAGATTTCATTACCTTGGATTAACAAGGGTAATGGTTAGATTTAGTATGTGGCTTATGAAATTAATTAATAAGTTTTAAATTAACTATTGATTTGCCATAGCATTAATAAATTGTTCTGTGTATTAGATGATTAAAATTTCATCTAGGGTTATTGTATGTATAAGTTGGAGTTGGTGTATATGTTTATATTATAATGATTTATTATTTAAAAGTTAGTTATTTATTTTATGATATTAATAAAATAATATTGGAGAAGGCATGGATGAATTGTCAAAACATAAATCTTTGCTTTATGATTTATTTAAATAAAATCATTCATCTGTGGCTGTAGGGTTTTAGTTCAAATGAATTATTCCATAGATTATGATTTATTATTTAAATGATTAAATAATTATTTATAATGGAATTTAGGTTAAAGTAGTTTTTCTTTAAAAGAAAAAGAAATTATGGATTGGTTTAGGTATGGTTATGTTTTAATGAACCTATTAATGGATGTGATTAGTGTATTATACACAATTATATATATATATATATATATATATATTCGTATCATTGTATATAAAAAAACAAATACTTTATTAGGATTGGTATTGGAAAGAGATGATTTGTTTATTGGTTTTCAGAGGCTTGCTAAAGAGAGCTTGCGCGTGGGTTTGACCCACTTTAATTTTATCTTCCAGGTATTAGAGGTTCCAGTCTCAAGGTTGAGGATCCACAGCGTGGGAGGCTTATTCATCATCTTCTCTTATTTATGTCAAAGTAGGATGTTATTAT
>JAOTQH010278692.1:0-10311 GCA_025631255.1 Cornus kousa
TTTTTTTCTAATTTTTATAAGAAATAAGTAAATAAATAATTTTCAAATAAAAATTAAAGAAACATTGACACGTGTCAATGCTACACAAAATCCTCTTCCTCACCCTCTTTTACATTTTAATTAAAAAAATATTTTCCTCATATATTGCACAGATTCGACTCAGATTTCTGACTGTAAAATCTTAGTATTACCTCGGAGGTGACGTCATTTGCTGGATCTATGGATGCAGGGCCTGCTGCTCTAACTCATTTTCGTTATGGTCTGTCTGTCTGTCTGTCAATTATTTTTTCTTGTTTATTGTAGCGAAACAAAAATAGGAAATGTGTTTGGCAAAATTTGTTATAATTTGAATAGTATCACAATATTTTTAAAAAGAGGTCAAAACCGAAAACACTAAGTTACTACTTTTGATTGTTGTATAAAAAACACTATTTACAAAAAAATAAAAGAAAGACAAATTTTCAACGAGTCAGTTTTAATTTTCAAATTTGTAATATTTTTTTTACTAAAGATATTTTCTTATTTTTATGTGGAATCAAAATAAAAACATAAAACAACTGATAATGAATGCAGTCAGGGAGGGTACATGGATCAATAATGGAAAGCAGGTGGCTTTTTCAACTGGAACAACATCATCGCAGCACCATCACGTTCAGAATGTACTACTGCGAGTACTTGCTTTCTGTGGCACTAAAGTTGCAGTATTGTAGAGAAAAAACCCTAGCTAAACCTTCTAGAAATCACCACAACACAAACAATAATGGTACACTGTAAATTTTTCAGTATATTAAATTATTAAATTATTGTGTAACTATGAAATCATGTACTAATAGGTACCATTATCTACATTTGTTCCTAGTTGCTGTATTAATTTTGAAAATGGTGACAATTATGGTGTAACAGATTCAGACAAATATCGGTATAAACTAATGAAAGTATATATTGAAAAAGAGTTGGGATTTAACAAACTATGACAGCCATACTTGTTGAGAGTAAAAGTTTAAGCTGCTGTAATAAGAAAAATTATCAAAAATCTACAAGAAGCTGTAAATTTTTAGGTTTTAAGGTATGGTCCAATTCAGATTGATCACTTTCCATGTTCTATAGTTGACGTGACTTAATCGGAGATCCAGAAAAAAATAATAATCATTTGATGTGACGTTATCGTCCTTGTTAAACTGATTTGTCAAGAGCTAGAATGTTGTAACATTTGGTGGCATGTGTAAAAGTCGAATCCATTTTGCACATATGTATGATTCATTGATTTGAGTTGAAGAAGGAACGTTGATCGTTATCAAATTGACTGCTACCTGCACGCAGCCAAAATTATGCCGCACCTTTTGGCAATCAAAATGGGTGTTAACATCTTGTTTAGGTCTGTCTTGAAATGTTTAATGTGCAAATTGAGCATGACATGTCCTAGCTTTGTTTGATTGTACAGGGTTATACCAAGCCAATTTGTACGATTTGGGACAAAATTCATTTTTCTTAGTTTAACATATTCACTTTTATGATCTCAGTTTTTAGAGTCTGTGATAATACTTATGCCCAATGGTTGCAATAGGCTCATTACTGGGCTTTGTGGCTCTAATTCGGTGTGCAAATAGGGTCCCGTAGAAATGAACAGATTTAAGTTTTTTTTTTTGATTATTATTATTATTATTATTTTTTTAGAGCTGAAAACTAATATGTAAGAATGGCAATTCGTCAGGTCATAATCGTATCGTATTGACCTAAATGTATTATACTAAATAACTCAATTTGAACACGATTCATTTAATATTCGTATCAGGAACCTTCAACACTAACTCGACCTCGACCTATTCATTAAACAGGTTAGATGTGTAACCCTTTTAATGACCTATTTACTAAAATAAAAAATTATATTATTTAAATTATTAATAATTCTAAATTAGACAATAAATATTAAAAAAATATAAGTTTCAATCTAACTAAATTACTAAATAGTATCTAGTTTACAAAAGAGTAAATTATAAAACACTAATTTACATACTTATTTTGGAACTTATATATAAATTTATTTATGACACTATAGTTAAACAGGTTATACGGGTTGAACCACATCAACCCAAACACGACACGATTAACTAAACGGGTTGATCGTGTCGACCGGTTTACAACCTAAACCCGTTTAAGATTAGCACAAATCTGTTTAACTGGTGTCGTGTTTGAGTCGTATTGATGGGTTGTGTCAAACTTTGCCACCCCTACTGATATGGTAACTCTTGGTAAGTAAGTTGGGGAATACTTATTCAATAAGAAATTTAAGTTTGAAGACTCTATAAATATATATATATATATATATATATATGGATGTGAGAGGTTTAGATGTTAAGAATATCAATGTATATGCAAATATCAGCTACAAAACACTAGCTGCTCACATTCAGTTTCTGCTGAAACCTGTTGTCAAAGTATAAAACTGGAAATTCGAGGTAGCTCAGGTCTGTAAATAATTTCCTCAACCTTGATTAACATAATAAAACTTGCTTGGATGATAATCAACACAATTCTAGCAAGTTAACACACACTTAGAGAGAGAAAGAGAGAGAGAGAAGAAAGAAAAGATGTAATGAGTTTAATGGTAAGTGTTGTAAGGAGAGGATAAAGTATATTTAATTCACGAGTGTATTTATGTAGTCTTAAAAGACATGATGAGTAAGAGTGAATGGGGTTTTGATATCTGGTTGTATATTCTCTTCCTTGATTCATAATTGTAGAAATATATCTCCATGGATGTAGCCCTAGAGTTTGATGAACCATGTAAAATGTTGTGTTATGCGTGGATGTGTATGATTATTACCTCTATATATGCTTGTGTTGATGTGATGTGATGATGCTTCCGCTATGCGTGATGAATGAGGGATTTAACTCTTAACAACAACCAATTGTTGAGTAGGTTGGAGGGAGTTAA
The DNA here is from genome assembly GCA_025631255.1 of Cornus kousa. Classification (NCBI taxonomy): domain Eukaryota; kingdom Viridiplantae; phylum Streptophyta; class Magnoliopsida; order Cornales; family Cornaceae; genus Cornus; species Cornus kousa. The sequence continues at coordinate 2,936 of JAOTQH010278692.1, forward strand.
TTATCTGAATAACTAATATCAGAACCAATGATGGGTTAGAGCTTGTGGCTGGTCTTGAAGATCAGAGTAGAAAGTTAATTGGTGTGAAGTTTTTCGAAGCAGAGGATGATCGTGCTATATAGATTCAATCAAAATTGATGATGATACAAATGTATGTTGGGGTGAAGCCCATAAGAAACAAGTTTTGGGATAAGTTAGGGAGTGGGTACTAGTTCTCAAGAGGGGGCAAGTATGATGCAAGGAATGAGAGGGTTTGCTCTAAACCCGATAAAGTGCAATGAATAATGGAGAAGAAAGATTTATTGCTTTGAGCCAAAAAAACATTTGATGATGATGAGTTTGAAGATTTGCGGGTTGCCATTCGCAAGCAATTAAATACCAATGGGGATGATGGATGGAGTATTATTCGAAGTGGAGCGATATTCATTCGAAGTGGAGCGATCTTCATTTGAGGTGGAGCTATGGAGGAGCACGAGAAGACCAAATTCAAGTCAAGGTGGAGATTGTTGAGTTTTGTTGCTCTAATTCGGTATATGAGTAGCATTCTGACATAAGCGAACATGTTCAAGTTATTTGAAAACAGTTCAACTTTTTTTTCGAACCAGTTGGACATGATTGTAACCCCAATTGAACCAGTTTAAGAAAAGTTAAACCAATTAGACATGTAAGCTACAAGACTTCTATTTTAGAGTTGCGATTGATTTTGTAACTCTGTAGGTAAGTTAAGGAATACTTATTCAACAATGAATTTGGGTTTAAAGACTATAAATAGAGATAAGTATGAGAAGTTGAGAGAGAGAATATGGAAAATACGTAAAGGGTTTAAGGGTGAGTATTGTGAGGAGAAGGGATATTATATTTAATTCCCAAGTATATAGATGTAGTCTGAAAAGATGATGAATGAGAGTGAATGGAGTTTTGACCTCTAGTTGTATATTTTCTTTCTTGATTAATAATAGTGGAAATCTCTCTCTATGAAAGTAACCATAGAGTTGCATCAACAATTTAAAATATTATTTAGTGTGTGCAAGGGAGGTTCCAAGCCCACCCAAAAAAAAAAAAAAAAAAAATTATATTATTATAGCCAATTTTAGCTCACCAAAATATTAATCCATTCCATTGACAATTCCTGAATCCGCCCTTGAGTGCGTAGCTGTGATGATGCGATGATACTTTCATTATGAATAATGAAAGAAATATTTAACTCTCAACAACTGACCCTTAGAATGCGTTGGAAGGATTGATGTATATATTGTTTTCTCACATCCCAAGCAGGAAAAGAATGTATGATTAAACATTATTTCCTTTGTTTTCCAACAATTTTCCACTAACAAAACAAATGAACTCTCCCAACTAGAACTGAGACATAGCTAATCCAACAATTCATCTTGCAACTGCATTTAGTTTTTGATTTGTAAATTTTATGCTAGTAAAGTCGATTCTATAGAGAATATGGCTTAATCCAATTTTTGTTAATAGAAGCTTCACTTATCCAAAGTAATGAGACACGCCTGATAAAGAGAGCAGACGTAGATCATCCAATTCATTGTTATTGGGTGCACCAGGAAAACCAACAAAACAATTAACATCCAATGAAAGACAAAATTGAATAAAATTTTCACACAAAAACACAAGATTTACCCCAGCTTTGTAAAGGCATCATCAAAGATCAAAAGAGACAAAAATTTAAAGTTAGACCCATTTGTCATGTTTTGACTATTATTGATCTTTGTTGTAAACTGATAGTACATCATCCATCCGTGATCAATATATGTCTTTGGTTCACCATGTGGTTCACTGTCTACAAAGTACAACGTATAGAGAAAACAACAACATTAGCTCAGCTTTTTTGGGCTTTATATACGGTGCATGCAACTTATGACTTGAATCATAACAGTTTTCGTGTCATTCTTTTATCTTCGTCACTGGGCATATAAATAAAAAATTGAAAAAAAAAAGAAAAAAAAAAAAGAAAAGAAAGAAAAAGTGGGGTAGAGTTGGTATGGATATATTTATAGTAACATGACTGATATGACTTTGGATAGAACCTAAGTTTATTTTTATTATTATCATTAATTTTTTTTTTTTTTAATTGCTCTGCAATCAAATAGAGCTAATAGTAATGGAAATGAACTTGACAAAAAAAATACATATATATGCCACTTCTTTGCAACAATATATATCCAGATTAGGCAGCAAATGGTAGAACATTACATGCTATATACCGAAAACAACTAGAATTGCATTATTATCCTTAGCTTCTTGCACCAGTCATTACTCATAAGCACAGCTACCATAACCTGCAAATTGTTACCAAAAAAAAAAAAAATTGTTGTTTTAGGACAAACACAATATAATGCTATGCATTAAACTGTGACCTTTTTTTAAAATTTTCGACCAATTTCGTGTGAAATGTGACTTACTTGGATCAGTCACGACGATAAGAGCAGAATTCTTGAAATCGCAGTTCCAATGGTTCCTTCCCCTGCATTGGTAGTAGAGGTTCATGGCTATGGAAGCATGGTTGATGAGATTATCCGGCGAATAACAAGGGCAACCCTTTTGCAGGATCCTGCAATCCACTTGGGAGCATGCATAGTTGATGTTTGCTACTAGAGTTGCTGAGTCTGATGAAGGCTTGGCCACACACCAAGTTTTCTGTAACCCCCCAATTGGAAATTTTACACAAAAATTTAATTACTTAGTTAGGGGAAGGAGTATTGAGATAATGTGAGGAACTAGAAAATTAATTACCTGTCCATGCGCCAAATTCAAAGTCCCAACTGCATGAAAATTAGTATGAGAGTGAGCTTAATAATTTGCAGTATAATTACTAGAATGTTTGTTCCAATCACTTCATTGTTGATGCAAATCTATCATTTGCAAAACCCATAGAAATCCAGATTTATGTGTGTGTGTGTGTGTATATATATATATATATAATGCTTTGTGACTATTAGACAGGGTGATAGTCTCAATTTCAGAAAACCCAGTTCAGATCTGAAGAGCAAAAGTGTGTTGCAAATACCCAAAGTGGTGATTTGAAGTAAAATGGCATAATTGCCACAATCAACAGTTGCAATTAAGGTAACACTGCCCAAACTAGTGACTCAAAATGTAATTAAGCAAACAGTAGCCACATGAAAATGGACAAACACTATAAGGTAAATCTAAGAAATTAGTGGAATGTAGCGAGTTTCAAGGTACTGACAGAGAACTGAAAGACCGGTAGAAATACCTGAAATGAAGGACAGTAGGAGGACGAAGAGAGAGAAAGTTGCTGCTTTAGGCATTGTGATGTAACTCTCTACTTTTTCTTTGAACAAGTAGTAGTAAAATGGTGGTGACTTCTAGATTTTTAAAGTAAGAGAGGAGGAAAAGGCCGCTAAAAGGGCCAACGGCTATATTCATAGATTATTTAGTTTTGGGGATCTTTTGGGGAGCTAATGGACAAAACAGAGGAGCTGGGAGGAGAGACATATGATGTCACTTCACTCAATCATTGTTTATACATAATCACTGTTTTTCATTCATTTTCTCCCATCTTTATTTGCTAATTATTCATTCATTTCCAAAATCAATCCAATTATTTGGGTGGCCAATTGATCATTGGTTATATAATTGATGCCCAGTAATCTAGGAACTTTAGGAAGTACAGATATACCTAGGAATTTTTTTTAAGTGGGATGCTGTTGAAGAGTAAAAAAAATTAAAAAGATAATAAATATAAAATTTTATTTTTTGTGAGTTGTCTGATTCAGATTATTTGATCTTTATACTTTCTAGATTACTATGGATGTGGAATGAAAAGAAACAAGAAAACTGATTAACTTTACTTTCTCTTGGATCTAAAACGCAAGAATATATATAGTGACTATTTTTAAAAATTGAATGGGAATATCAAAGTGTGTAAGAAATAATCATAAATGTGACGGACGGTAAAGAGTGAAAAGGAGATGATTGTCTTTTAGATCCAAAAAATTAGTTGGGGCAAGAATGTAAAGTGTGGTATTTTTATCCATTGAGAAGGGGCATTTTTAAGAGTTTTACAAATTGAGGAGGGGCATTTTCAAGAGTTTAACAAAATGTATAAGTAATAATGCAAATAGAAAAAATCTTAAAATCTTAAAAAAAAAAAAGAAAAAAGAAAAAAGAAAAGATATGAGTATATACGGTAATAAAAAATAAATAAATTTTATTTATAAATATATAAAAATATTAATTTTTGTCAATTTTTTAAAAAATGTTACTACTCTAAATGCAATCTTTAATATAATATAAAAGTTCATTTCACAATACATAAAACAAGCATCTCTAGTCATTACTAAATAAAATTTTAATTTTTTCTTAACAATTATACATTGTTATTATTGTTGGAAAAGTTGCATTTTAATGCTCAAACTTGTTAAAAATGTAGTATGAAGTGTCTGAGAAGTGTTGGATATGCAGTCGAAATACCTAATAAGTTTCAGATTTTTGTTAGAAATTAAAAAATATATTTTAAAATTATAAATACGTTTAAGAAGTATTGGACACGAATTCATGAAGTATCATTATCCGACATGTATCTGATACGGGTATGTTGCTCTCTTAAAAATATCTGTACTTCTTAGCCAGTAACAAATGAAATGAAAAATGATATAATTATCGACTCTATTTTATTGATTACATAGTCCATTTGACGTTAGAAATTGAAAAGAATTTTTGTTGTTTTTAAGAATTGAAAAAAAATCCGAACTATATTTATTAGCATAACTACAAAACATTACTTCTAACAAATTCATAATGTAATGATACAAAACGCTATTTTGATACCTTAAACGAGCATTATAGCGTCTATAAGAGAATTATTGGGTAGGAAATATATATATCTATATTTTGGTGTCATATTCAAATTTGTACTTAATAATACAGCTGTGAATTGATCAAATTTGTCTCCTCACCGACAAAAGGTACCCCATCATGAAATAAATGTTGAGAAATTGAGAACCACATCTGTTTTTAATTGGTTTATTTGGATTTTTCTTTGAAGAGGCAGTCATCAGTTTGATTCCTCTAACCGATAACTATTTCAATATTGTTTCACAAGCCAAAAAAAGAATAACCTACCTACTTATGTAACAGTTTTGTTAGGGAAGACTTGCTAGAAGCACTTTTGAAATTAGAATTTATTTTCACTCTCTTTTTTCCCATACAAATTCAGGATCAATTTGTTTTAAAAAATTAATGATATACACAACAAATAAAACTTAAAACAATTTTCTTATTTTCCAATTTTAGGTTCAAATAAAATCAGGTGAAATCTCGGTTTCAGAATGATACATTTTACCTTTTTTTTCCTCAATAATCTACATCTAACTTCCATCCAAATCAATTTGTGAACAAATCTACCCATTTTTCACTGTACACACATGTGGAGGGAAAAAAATCCCCCTCCAATAGAAAGTATACACGTCACCAGAGAATCCAGACATTATGACACAAGTCACAGAAGCCCACCGTGCAAGAAGCCCAACATGGAGTAACCATAAAGTCCAACATTAAAAGCACTTCGGCCCAAGAATATATTACTCTAATCTCAGTTACTGCTCAAAGCCGAGTTCAAAAGTCAAGCCCAATAATTAAGACGCATGGACAAACAACTTGCAGCCCAGGCCCAACGATAGATAATCACTCCTCTTGGATAAAGGAGACAACTCATACAGGAATTATTGTATAAGGAAAATTCTTATAGGGAAGGAACTCTAATTATAAAGAATCCTTGTTTGGGAAGAATTAGGGGACAAGTAATACGAGTCCTACCATATTTCTTCCTATATTCTGTGTATAAATAGAGGCCCAGACCTCCAATAAAGGGATCAAGCAATTTCACAATTTTTCATACACTGTTTTCATTATTCCTTAAGTGTGTTGCTTTATTTTCTCAATTGTTATTGGTTGAGTGAAATTTTGCACCCACAATCACCCAACTTTTTTCACCGTTGCCGCCAACATTAATGGTTTGCCCTTTCGGCAAAGCTACCGGATCATCCCAATATCAAGAGCCTTTCTGCTAACAACATGATATATCTGACTAAGCACTTCAGTGAAAGCATTTTCCACATTCATGGACTCCAGAGCAGAGGTCTCCGTAAAAAAAGGTGTTTTCTCTTTCAGCAAATGATGCGGCATCCTCGGTGGAAACATCCCGCAATTGACGCAAATCTGCCTTGTTCCCCACCAGCTATCTCTCTACATTCTCAAATGTGAATGACGAGTGATATCATACATAAACAAGCAATGCACCAACAGTTCCTCAATAGTATGCACTTGTGATAGCACGATATCTATAACAAAGAATTTGAAGTGAGAAGACAATTTATTCTGAAAGGAATATTGACAAGAAAAAACACTTCGTTGATTAATCACGTAAACAACAGGGCAAATATATATAAATAAATAATTTACATAGCAAAGGAGTTAAGATTGGGGATAAATAGGGGTGGCAGTTCGTGTTCGTGAGTCATAATCGTGTCGTGTCAATATAAGGGTATTATACTAAATTGGTAAATCCAAACTCAACCAATTTAATAATCGGACCCTCAACACTAACCCAACCCGTTTAATGACCTGTTTATCAAAACGAAATATTTAATATTTAATCAAATACTAAATAATAGAAAAAAAATTGTAAGAATTAACCCAAATATTCAAAATAAAAGAAAAATTATAAGGCATAGACAAGGTTTATATTGAAATAACTTAAGTATCCATAGTAATTGAATTTAAACAGGTAACATATCATAGGTTATATTTGCGATCATAATATGTTGAGTTAAATGGGTCATAAACGGGTTACACGGGTTAAACCCCTCAACCCTAACCCGACACGGTTAAGTAAATAGGTTAATCGTGTCAACCCTTTTATGATCAAAACCCGTTTATACCAAACCCAAACCCTTTAACTTGTGTCGTGTCGTAATTTGACACCCCTAAGGATAAGGACAATGTAAGGCCAACGGCCAAAAACAATTCATTTTGGAAGAGGAAACCTTTAAAAGGTTCCTAATTTGCTTTTTTGTTTATACAAATTTACATACATATAACCAGCAATAAAATTTGAAGAAACTACGTTCAGATAGTATCATCACCATGAGATGGAAACTTAGATCCAGAAGATGATGGAAGGTAGGTTATTGATTTTTAGTTCTGTAACTCTCTCCTTATTTTATGGTAATCGGCTGCAACCCGGAAACATCCAAGGATTGTTTAGAAGCAATAATACCTTGTTTAATAGCAGATGGTGATAAGAGGAAACAATACTAGCATATTCAATTTCAATATCATACAATTACTCTATGTCGGATTGGTAGTTTTTACATTCCAAGTTTTCTATT
>JAOTQH010278701.1:0-10311 GCA_025631255.1 Cornus kousa
GCAAAGATCTCATTCTTATTAGGCTAAGTAAACCAACAGATCCACCCATAATATAAACAAATTTTGTACAAAATATTTGATTATACAGTAATTTTTTAAGAAAAAAATTGAGACTCGATATGTTGGTTGTCAAGTCTCACTTATTTGCAAGGACATTGTGTGAGGCAACATGCGAGCATGACATCACATGAGTGATTTGAGTTTTAGAGACTTTAGAGAAGGCGTAGTATTGTAGAAAGAAATGAAAGGATTAGAATATTGGAGAGTTTGTAGATGTTTATTGATTAAAGACTATTGTAAAATAATAGAAAATTTTGTACGGTTTGTAAATAGATAAATATTTAAATGAAAAATTCTAGAGATGATGTCTTAATCATTGATTGTGATACAGTATCTTCTTGTGTGCTTATAAATAAGTAGAAATTTCATTTGTAACGAATAATTTGTGAGGATTCACGATTAAAACGTTATAAGAGAGTAAATCAAAATTAGTATTCAATTTTTTTTTATAATATATTATTAAACCCACGTAATTTTGGCTCTAATACTAATTAATAATTTCTCATCAATTTCGCAGAGTAAATTCTGTGTGTAACCTTTTGACGAGAGAGAAACCCTAGTCGACATTGTGCTTAATTTTTGTAATAAACATTCTAGAGATGTATTTTGAACTTTAAGCGCTGAAGATAGAAATGTATTAGTCGTAAACTCACTCATATAATATACTTAGCCGCTCAACATTACGTGATCCCTAGTGGAGAAAGTATGCTCACCCATTGACGTGTGTAAATTTACACTAACGGATTGCGACAGGTCTATAAGAAGTTTTACGACTAATTTGACCTAACTTGGTACGCATTGCAAATCAACATTGGAACTCTAAATAAACCAAGAGCGCCCTTCATAGACTCGAAATAACATACCACGAAAAGGGAACATCAGATACAGTTGGTTACGTATGTAGCATCGAAGAGTCACACACCATGAATTCTGAGCCATCATCAAGACAGACAGACAATCCATAGAAGAGGGTGATCAAAATTGAAATAAACAGACCTTCTTCTGAACAATGACCAAACAACCAACCATATACATAATTGTAACTCGCAATAACCTAATTTGAGTCTAAACTCTAAATTCATATTTATGAACTTTTATCAAATTGGAATCTTAATTGAGCTAGATTCTAAATAAATGAAAAAAAGAAATACTAAAATAATTTCGAGAAGAATGTTTCTAGCATTCCAACATTAAAACTATTAACTATAACAAACATTTCACTAATCAAAACACAATTAAATATTTGACTAATATAATAATTTGAACTCTAGTTGGGCTCCAATTGTTCTGGACTCACTTAAACGGTTAAACATTATCCTAATAACGTGGGATTGAAAATTTAGAATTCAAACTCATGCCAAATAAAAAGAATGACCAAACACGTAAAAAGATTGAGCTAGGTCATTGAATTGCAAAATTAGTTATGTTGCGTTTGGAAGAACCGAATTGCTACATTAAATTTGTAATTTGTGAAAATTTAGTTTATAGTCTTAACTACTCACCGCTGCATTTCACTGCCGAGAGTCCTCTTGCTCGGCGGTGGTGTTGTTGTTTGCTGCTGTGTGGTCAACCTGCCCACCATCGTCCATACCCGATAGGGCGAACAAGCAAGGGGCAACAGATTCGTCGCGATGTGTTTAGAGAGAGAAAAGAGGGGTGATGTGGTAGGGAAGCGATGAAGTGTACCCAGGGCAAAAATGAAACTTCCCAATATACAATATCTTTTATTTTTTTCGTTAAAAATAAATATTTTAATTTTAAGGTCAAAAGTGTAAATTTATATTTATTTTTTGTGGTCAAACGATGAATATAGACTTTTCTGGAATATTACTGTAACTTTTATTTACATGCACAATATAAAAATTTTGTGGGTGGTTTGTGCAATTTGTCCAAACACTTTTTGTGGGATGAGGGAGTATTCTTCAAGCAAAATAAAAAATTTGAAAACGGATGCATGGTGGATATTGTGCTCCCATTATAGTCAGAGTTATTGGTTTTTATCAGAACAAATTATTTTTCTTTTTTGGTAAAAAATTGGACCAACAGTCGTATATTGTCCAAATAAGTTATGTGTATCAACTTATTAACCATAAATTTGAGAAATTAGAATGCATTTGGGCAACAAAGATAATTTAGATAGGCATTTGCCACGCTTCCATATTTTAGGTAACAAAATATCACTTTCGTTTTCTTTATTTAATCATGAATTAATAGACGACGAGCCACGAGGTGGGCCAGGTGGCCGTCACATATTCTCTCCTTTTTGCATCAAAATATCAATCTCATTACACATGATCATTAAATTGATAAGATGGAACTTTGAACATCTTTCTTTCTTTCTTTAAGACACGATGTAATCCATAATCACTAGCTTTATATATATATATATATATATATATATATATATATATTGCCAGGTTCAAACTACAAAGAGAGCACTAACTCTCAGGTACTTTACATAAAGATTTAGCAGTGTTAAAGGTCTGCACATACCACTCAAGTAAAAAGTTGTATCACATAATCTGAACACTTCTTTAAAATTTTCGTGTTCACATTCGCAACATCATTGGCTCAAAAAACACCATCAACAACGTGGTTCACTCGTTGGTGCTATTTATCAGCATATAATCAGGTTTTTTTTTTTTTTATGCCAGTTGTGGTCATGTGGACCAAATATTGCCCCATAATATTTATTAGCTGTACTTTTTAGGTAACATAAGATTGTATTAGAGGGTTGTGATTATTGTATCAGTAATTGGAAATTGAATTTCGATAATTAAGAAATCCATTTGCCCATCGGAAAGAATAAAAATTGGAAATTAGTAATTGGAAATTAAATCTTGAAGGCAAAACCATAACGCATTTTATTAGAGTTTGATATATACTGGATGAGGGAATCACAGTCCCCCGCGACTGTGGAATCTCAGTCACTAGTTTAGGAGTTGACGGGTGTACTTTCTTTCCCAAATAATTAATTACTATATTTTTGCTAATTTTCTTTTGGGTCTCTCATTATATATTATTACTATACTAGCCCCCTAATTGATTTAAAATTTTAGTATTTGAAGTTCCAACACTAAAATTTTCTTTTTACAAAAGTCCATATATTAATGTTTGAAGTTAAAATCTGAATTTTTTCATATCCACATTCTTTGTATTTGAAGTATTGCTCTGATTTTTCAGATTAAAAGTATATATAAATATATATCATAAAATAAAAATAAAAAAGTACTATAGTTTTTTTTTCTTCAAATTATACTTTTTTTTCATCGATTTTATTTTTTATTATTTGAAAAACAACCGAATACTTCGAAATAGAGAATATGGATCTGAAAAAATCAGATAATTTTAAAGAGAGAACCAGATTATAGTATTTTTTTCACTGATTTCTCAGTTAGAAGGCTAGTATAGTAATTATATATAATGAGAAACCCAAAAGAAAGTTAGCATAAAAATAGTAATTAATTATTAGAATTTTGTAAAAAATAAAATTTTACAAAAACGTGCATGGTTCTATCTCACTTAAAAATAAAGAATAAAAAATATATATCATAAAATAAAAAGAAAAAATACTATAATTTTTTTTCAGATTATACTTTTTTTTCATCTGATTTTATTTTTTTTATTTGAAAAACAACCTAATACTTCGAAACAGAGAATATGGATCTGAAAAAATCAGATAATTTTAGAGAGAGAACCAGATTATAATACTTTTTTCACTGGTTTCTCAGTTAGGAGGCTAGTATAGTAATTATATGTAATGAGAGACCCAAAAGGAAGTTAGCTTAAAAATAGTAATTAATTATTGAAATTTTGTAAAAAATTAATATTTAAAGTGAGATGGAACCGTGGAAGTTTCAGATTAAAAAAATAAAAAATATCAGTAAAAAAAGTATTATCAATCCCTATTCTCTGTTTCAAAGTATTTAGTTGTTTTTCAAATAATAAAAAAATAAAATCAGATAAAAAAAGTATAATCTGAAGGAAAAAAAAAAAAAATTATAGTACTTTTTTCTTTTTATTTTATGATAACTTTTTTTATTAATTTTTTAATATGAAAAATTAGAGCAATACTTTGAATACAAAGAATACAAATCTGAAAAAATTCGAATTTAAACTTCAAACATTTAGATATGTATTTTTGTAAAAAAGAAAATTTTAGTGTTGGAATTTCAAATATTTAGATATGAAATTTTGTAAAAAAATAAAATTCTAAAGTGAGATGGAATCTAGAGGTTTCTGAAGTTTCTCAGTTAGGGGGCTAGTATAGTAATAATATATAATGAGAGACCCAAAAGGAAGTTAGCAAAAATATAGTAATTAATTATTTGGGAAAGAAAGTACACCCGTCAACTCCTAAACTAGCGACTGAGATTCCATAGTCGCGGGAGCGACTGTGATTAGCATCCCTCATTAATTATATTACTTTATGGAACACAGTTTGAAAAGAGTCTTTTGAGTTACCTAATATAAGAGAAACATTTAGAGGTATGTACTCTTTTTTGTTCTGTACACTTTTTTTTTATTTTTTTTATTTTTTCATATCATCTCTCTGTTTGTCAAAATATTTTTGTGCGTCGTTTGTTTGCATTTCACGGAGTCTAAATGTTGTTTTGGTAAAAATTTATGTAAAAATAATTCATGCAAGAATTTATGTAAAATTTATGTCAAAATAATAATTCATGTGTGGAGGAGGAACTCCCTTGTAAAATTTTTAAATCCATAAATACATATCTTCAATACGCAAATATAATTTTTCCATAAATAATATTATATATATAATAAATTTATGGTAAAAGAAAAATAATTTATATATACTTTTTTAAATTTAATTTTCTACATAAAGTGCAACACGCTAAGAAATTTATTGTAAAGGGAAAAAAAATCATATACTGCATCAGTTGTTGATTTATTAGTTTGCAAAGAATGAAGAATCTGTTTAGTTAATTTTTTATATTTATAATTTTATTTAGCAAGCAAAATAGTGCATCAGTTTTTAATTTATTGTGGCAAAATTATTAGGAGATAATGGTTGAAGACATCTCATCTCTTATATTAACTCAAAAGACTACTCAAAGTGTGTTTCATAAAATAATATAATTAGAATATAAATAAACCACTTTTTAGATTCAACTCAGTTTCAAGAATCAAGAAAGACTTTTTAGATTCCCTTCAATAATCAAGAAAGTCGATGAGTAAAATAATTGATGTGTGATAGTGAGCTCAAAATTGACCAATAAAATCATGCAACTGATGGCAACAGTCAACTAATTTATTGCCGGCAGAATTTATTAGGAGATAATGGTTGAAGATATCTCATCTCTTATAATTAGAATATATATAAACCACTTTTTCATCGACCCTCTTTTGGAGAAGCAAATTTTCTTACCATAAATCCACTCGAATGCATTTTTAATTTTTTTCCTTTTTATTGTTTAGTTTTGTATTCAAACTAAATTAGAGTGTTGTTGCGTCTATAAGTATGAAATTTTTTGCCGCTTCAAAATTAGAATGAAAGGGCATATTAATTCAAACCTTAAAGTATCTTTACTTAAAAAGGTTACAAGTGTACAAAACACCCCCTTTGATAGATTTAATGATATTACAATAACAAGTTAGAGGGCATTTTGGGCACTTTCAAAAGATAAAAAACAGAATAATACATTTATTTTATGTCACACATTACGTAAAAGTGATTTGAAGGGAGTGTTTACATAGGAATCAAACAATAATTCAGGAATTATTTACCCATTAACCTTCCAAAGTATATTATATTTTCTGGTGTTTTATATCTTTGTGCAAATATATTTCAAAAAGTAAGAATCATTGTGCATAAAGATCTATAATAGAGAAACATTTTGTGCACTTTACACCTACTTAAATCTAATTTCAACATTAATTTTATAATACCAAAGGCAACACAAATTGAATGTGAGTTGGAAATTCTACATTCATTTGCACACTTATATGGAGTAAAAACGAGAGAATATGAGTCTATGACTCCACTACTTTTAAAAAAAAGATAAGAGAGTTTATCACCAACAAAAACAACTCGGACACATCCTATGATGCCTATGGGACACGTTTTTCTTGATTTTAATGTGCAGAATTAGTTTTCACACTTTATACGAGGCCTAGGGAAGGAAAAGAGAAAATTTTGGTGGTAGCTTTAAAAGTCGGATGTTATTAAAAATAAAAGGGAATTTGAATCACTTCCATTGGAAATAGAGATTCCAACCTAGAAAAATAAAAAGGAAATGGAAAGTCACTGACTTTATACGTATACATATACTTTCCCTTTTCATTTTTTAATATCATGCCTTCTCGCATTGGTCTCTAGTCATCTAAAACCCAAACACTTCCTGGTTGTGTTGTTGGCTGTGTTTCTTTTGTTGGGTCTGATCAGGTACAATTGCTTCAGTTCACAAGTGTTTACTCTTTGTACATGATTATGTAATTGGCACTATTAATTCCTGCAACTTGAAATTTGATATTGCTGCAACTTGAAATTTGATTACTTGAAATCAGTCCCTGTAAATTTTGTTATTAATTGAATGTTTGTTTCAACAAAAATATTTTTTTATTTTATTTTATTTTATTTTTATTTTTCAGTGTTTGACAAATGTAACACTTTTGTATGGTTGAATTAGTTTTTTATTATAATTTTTTTTAGTCATTTTCCAATAATAGATGAGCGCAGGATATGTGGGACCGATGATTACCATCGAAAAAGCACAAGTTTTACAGTAACTTTAAGCTGTATTTGGTAGGGTAGCAGTGTTCTCAGTGCAAACTACAATTTCTGGAGGAGTTTAGAATTGTTATTAAAAGGAAATTAGGAGTCAAGGCTGAGAAAAATAAAAGATCAGTCCAGAAAATCGAGGTGCTCTTGAAAAGAGACATTAATTTCTCCTAACCTAGTAGTTAAAAGTATACGACTTTCTAGTTCCCACTTTCCCTCTGAAACCCAACCGTAATGTGTCTTCTCTCTCTATACATATATGTATGTGTGTGTGTGTGTATATATATATATATATATATATATATATGCTATGCTACGTAGTACATTGTTTTCTAGCCATCATCATAACTCACAATTTATTGTGCTAAAAATTGAAGTTACCAATTTTTTTTTTTGGTGGTGTCATTACACTTGTTTTCATTTTTGGTTCCAGCTCTCTCTTTGTTTGTGTGTTTTTTCTTTCTTTCTTAGAATTATATTTCCTTATAGTGTTCTGTAATTAAATTCTTTTTATTTCTCTTTAAACTAATGTTTTCCTCACGAATAATTCAACTTCATAATTCTGTAACTGACACTAATTTAAAGGGGAAATTACTATTATTATTTTTTTAAAAACTTGGAAAAAAAGGGGAATTTATTTTTTCTTAAAAAATAAAAATTACAAGCACTGGCCAGGAAATTTTATGGTTAGAGTAGTAGTAAATACATTGCAATCCCAATTTGGGGGTTTTAAGTTTGTTTGTTTCTGTTTAGTTTAGTTCATGTGCTCCTTTTCAAGTTTATTCCTTTGTTTGGAGGATTTAGTGTAATAAAAATAAAGAAAAATATAATCATACTTTTTTAAACTTTTTGCATTGTCGAAGCAATAACTGGCAATGGATTCTTCAGGGGACCTACCATTTTCATGGTGACAGACGATTTGACCATAACACCTTTATCTTCAATGTCTGTTGTATGTTTTGTTGACAGATTAAATATTCGTCTGAGTGACATTTTTGAGAAAGAAGTAACCATGGGTGAGGTGGAGGTAAATTAACATTAAACTTGAGCATAATTTTCGCTTACATTCTATTGACTCACACCACTCTTTCATCATGTGGCCTTAAAACTGACAATTCATTATATTTCTGAAGACACGATGAGATCTTTTATTTACATAGTTGTTCCACAGAGCTTAAATATCACTCTGTTAATGCCATTGGGGATCACATGTTAGAATGGGTATTGAGTATGCTTTTGTGATGTTTCCATTTTTTGTCATTTTTCATTTTTAGAATTGTCGCGTCCGGATTTTTCCCCGCTTTTTATAGGCTCTAGGGCGTAAATATTGGTAGGCTTCCTTGTTCTACGACCCTGCCTCCATCATATGCTTCTGATGCGTTTTCCAAACACTCCTTCTCAACCACAATATCCATCTCCAGTGTGCCTCGCCGGAGTTAAATATCATCACAATCCTCTGGAGCTCGCTCATTAGCTACTACTCCTACTGGAGTAGCCATTGTCTCCACGGCATCAATTATGGGCTCTGGAACTCGCTCATCAGCTACTAGAGTAGCCATTATCTCCACGGCATCAATTATGGGCTCTAGAGCTCGATCCTAAGCATCATCCTCGGCATCATCAATGATGTGCTCTGGAACTCGCTCATCAGCTACTGGAGTTGCCATTATCTCCACGGCATCAATTTTGGGCTCTGGAGTTCGATCCTCAGCATCATCCTCAGCATCGTCAATGATGTGCTCCTGAGCTCCAGCTCCCCGTGGTGCAGCCGGCATCTCCTCGGCAACTTCAGTAATGGCTTCAAAATCATCCTTGGAAAGCTTGGAATCTTCTATCTTCTTCCATCTGTAGAACACTTTGGACGCGTAGTCTCACCCCGGCAAGCACTCATCATAATAGAATCATGACATAAAGAGCGACTCCAGAAATATAAGGTAGCCGTTCAGACCCGTATTCCCACTATACTCTTTTAGTTTGGAATTAGAATGGAATTGCTCAATCCCATCCATCAATCTGCTTAGCACTAACTTGCCCCAATCATAGCCAGAAATCTCATCCAGTTTAAGATCGAAGGCAATGAAAGAATTGAGCTTCTGGTCACCACGGCTCTTTTGAATGGGGCAAAGCATTGTAGTTAATGCCAGCATAAGAAAAGTTTTCTTAAACTGCTGCACTTCCATGGTGGGAAATTTATCTACCAGAACTTCCTGTTTTAGATTTACGTCTAGCTGCGGGTGTCCACCCTTCTTTCGAGGGACAATGGGAGTCCCACCCCAAGGGATTCCCAACTCTTCCCCTACTATTTGAGCTGTGATAGCTCTCTTTCGCTTGTCGATTCGAATTGATCTCGAACCTGGATTTACAGCGTCGGCAATAAATAGTTCCATATGTCGGTTCAATTCACGGCATTCAAGCTTTATCAAACCTTCAAAGCAACAATTGTTAAAAATATGGGCGAGTTAGTGCTAAGCAGATTGATGGATGGGATTGAGCAATTCCGTATCAGTTCCAAACTAAAAGAGCATAGTGGGAATACGGGTCTGAATGGCTGCGTTATATATCTGGAGTTGCTCTTTATGTAACGATTCTATTATGATGAGTGCTTGTTGGGGCGAGACTACGCGTCCAAAGTGTTCTACAGATGGAAGAAGATAGAAGATTCCAAGCTTTCCATGGATGATTTCGAAGCCATTACTGAAGTTGCCGAGGAGATACTGGCTGCACCACGGGGAGCTGGAGCTCAGGAGCACATCATTGATGATGCCTAGGATGATGCTGAGGATCGAGCTCCAGAGCCCATAATTGATGTCGTGGAGATAATGGCTACTCCAGTAGCTGATGAGCGAGTTCTAGAGCACATCATTAATGATGCCGAGGATGATGCTGAGGATCGAGCTTTAGAGCCCATAATTGATGTCGTGGAGATAATGGCTACTCCAATAGCTGATGAGTGAGTTCCAGAGCCCATAATTGATGTCGTGGAGACAATGGCTACTCCAGTAGGAGTAGTAGCTGACGAGTGAGCTCCAGAGGATTGAAATGATATTCAACTTCGGCTAGGCAGACTAGAGATGGATATTGTAGTTGAGGAGTGCTTGGAAAATGCATCGGAAGCATATAATATCGGAGGCAGGGTCGCAGAACGAGGAAGCCTACCAAAATTTACACCCCAAAGCCTATAAAAGGCGGGGAAAAATCTGGGTGCGACAGCTGGGGACTCCGCTGGGGACAAGTATATGCTTAAGTGGGTAAGCCTAAAAAAATATTTTTATATTGCATTCCTTTTATTGCATCATATTATATTTTATTTAATGATAATATTCATTTTTACCCATTTAACATAATGTTTTGTTCATAAAATCTCAAGAATATTATTTTTATTCATATTTTTGAATTATTATTTTTTCTGAATATTTTTGAATTATTTTTATGCTTTAAATAATTATTATATTGTTATAAAAGCATGTTTGCCTCTCTTTTAACTGCACACACTACACTCATTTTGCATC
>JAOTQH010278742.1:0-10310 GCA_025631255.1 Cornus kousa
AGGTAAGAGTGTTCGAGTCTACCCAATAAGTACAACATTATTTTATAGAAAAATAACCTAAACTTTTTATTTAACGTATTTTTATTATGAACAATTTACAATTAAGTGGGAAATCTTGCTTTGGCCCAAAGAAAGATCTCTTGATCCACCACTACACCTGTTTCTGAGCTTAGTAGCGGGAGAAACTTGAATTCCTCATAAGAAAGAGGAGTAATTGGTAATGTTTCTAAAGGTACCAGGTTATACAAGAAGTGAACCTAGGTTGGAAAAGAAGTGAAACTGCATGTCGACTTCTTTTTTATTTAAGGTTGGTCCTCCCACACACCCTGATCTTCCCCCCTCCTCTCAATCTCCATCTCTCAGTCTCAATTAATAATGGGATCAATAACACAGTAGGAAAATTGGAATTTTTAATATAGGAAGTCAAATATTTCACAAACTTACAGTACGCTGTCCAGGTATAATTCTTGAAATATGACTTAGCCGGAGCTGTTTCTCCTTTTTACCAGCATACCATATCAATACGGTTTCATCCTGAAAAATAAAAACACTAACCTGAGCAACTGGAACAGAACAATCCAAAAAACTTTTTCAAGTACATGTAATAGATCAAAAATTGGATCTGCCAACCAGTTTCAATTGGTTTTAACACAATAGGATGTTCTAACAATTATTTGATTATTTTAATTATAATTTTGTTTTAAGTATAATTGTATTGCATGAGCAATTGGAACATTCTTAGATTAACATAAAATCAACAACTACTAGTGTTGCATAGGAAACATTGGCTAGGGCAAGAAGCAATCAGAGATAATTATATATGTATACATAATTAACAATAGATTGGTAGAAACACAGATACATATTCAAACTGATACATGCATACATATACACACAATCTCTATTAATATATATCGATCTCTATATATTCATACATAGACATACATACTGATATATCTACGATCTCTGTTTACATACTGATATTGCTGTGTATCCTTCTTTACATATGTGTGTACATGTGCAATTTCTATGAATTAGGCTTTATTAGAGTGTTTTGATTTGTGACTTGATTGCATTACTGATTGTGCTATATTTTCTTTGCTTATTGTGTTGACTTTAAGAGATAATTAAAACAAAGAGTAAAGTAGAAGATGATGAAGAAGATAAGAGAAGAGAGAGAGAGAGAGAGAGAGAGAGATGGGAAAAGAGAGAAAGAATGAAAGAATACTTTCATCCTTCCACCATATTGTATTTATACTAACAAGTTTCAGAAATTACACATTAGCACCCAACATTATATAAGTAATAACAAATAAGCCCCCGAGAACACTCCCCCTCAAGTTGGTGCAAAGATATCTATCATGCCCAGCTTGACTAATATATTTTGCAAGCAAATCTTGCTCACACCCTTAGTTAAAACATCAGCAACCTGATCAAGTGTGTTGACGTATGGAGTACAAATCAGCTCAAGACAGTCTTCAATGTGCTTTGTCCTATCATGTTGAACTGGATTGTGGGCAATGCTAAAAGCAGCCTTGTTGTCACAATACAAATTCATTGACTCGCGACCAGGAAAACCCAACTCATCCAACATAGATTGTAGCCATAACAACTCACAAACTCCATGTGCCAGAACTCAGCCTCTGCACTAGATCTAGCTACTACATGATGTTTTTGCTTCGCCATGAAACAAGATTACCTCCAACAAATGTGCAATATCCTGAAGTAGATCGTTCCGTAAAGGCTTCAACACGCGAATGGCCACGATGACCAAACAATATCTCCTTACCAAGTGAACCCTTGAGGTAGCGGAGAACATAATGAGTTGCCTCAAGATGAGGCGTATGTGGAGCATGCATAAACTGACTAATCACACTAAAAGCGCAGGTAATATCCAAGTGCGTGAGAGATAAGTAAATCAGTCTCTCATCCCATCGCTGAAATCTTCCCATATCATCTAATGGGTCACCATCCAAATCATTAAGCCCAAGGTTATGCTCAATGGGAATATCAATAGTTCTAGCTCAAGCGTACCGTTTTCAGCCAACAAATCTAACACATACTTCCGTTGAGAAATAAACACCCCTTTCTTGGATCTCCACACCTCGATGCCAAGAAAGTATCTCAATGATCCGAGGTTTTTAACCTCGAACTCTATCCCCGAGAAGGATTTCATTCAATGAATCTCTTTTGGATCATTTCCAGTTATAGCAATATCATCAACATATACAATAAGGGTAGTGGTGTGGTCCTTTTGCTTCTTGATGAAGAGAGTATGATATGCCTCACTCTGTGTGTACCCTACTCTCTTCACAACAGTGTTGAACCTCTCAAACCAAAAGCGTGGTGACTGCTTCAACTCATACAAGGCTTTATTCAGCTTGCACGCTAAATTCCGACCATTGGCAAGCTTATACCCTGGTGGCATAGTCATATACACCTCTTCCTCCAAGTCACCATGAAGGAAAGCATTCTTTACATCCAGCTGATGGAAAGGCCAAGACAAATTAGCTGCCAAAGAAAGAAGGACACATGTAGAGTTCATCTTGGCAACCGGAGCGAATGCTTCCTGATAAATCCAATAGGTCTGCAACTAACCGGGCTTTATATCTCTCAATTGTTCCGTCTACATGATACTTTATTGTGTAGACCCATTTGCAACCTACTGGTTTCTTACCCCTAGGCAATGAAACAATATCCCAAGTACCATTCTTCTCAAGAACCTTCATTTCCTCAAGCATGGATTCCTTCCATGGAGTTTGACTGAGAGCATCTGAAACACTAGAAGGAACAGAAATAGACGAGATAGGAGAAGTGAAAGCATGATATGTTGGAGATAAGGCATCATAGGATACAAACTGAGATATGGGATTTTTTTATAACTCAAAACACCTTTACAATAGGCAATAGGGATATCAAGATCAACAGGAAAAGAATCAGGAGTATCAATGTCACATGCGGGATTACTTGGATCGAAGGAGACTTCTTGGTCATGGCGTGAGTCATTTAGCTTACACGCAAATTCACCGTTCAAGTCAATTGTCATGCAAGTCAATTTTAATAAACATCCTTTTGAATAATCCTAAACCAAAAGCAAAATCTAGTACGATGAAGACCTCACAAAACAAATGCCAAATAAAATGTACATAGTTCTTATATTAGTCCGACATAGAAAACATTTTCTTAGGTTCCCTTAATCCCTAGCAAGAGATGTAATGGAAATTATAAAGAATGTGAAGGCCTAAGTGTGGTTGCAAATGCAAGCATCTTCAAGACCCATTGGTTGCTTCAACCACAGCTACAAGTGCTCCAAACTCTGCCCTTAGTTCCTTAATTTCTTTCACTAGTTTATCATTTTTATTCCTTGTTGCTTCATTCTCGTCTAATGTTTGGTTTACTGATTAAGTTAGAGTGGATGTTGAAGTTGCCAACTGGTTAGATTGCTCTGGATTACACCATGCCCATATCTCACATCTTCGAGTCGAACATATTAGTATATTTTCCTATATTATTTTGGGTATCTGAGTGTGTCACCCTAAACAAAAAAGTACCTATCTCCGTATCTCCTGTTGCTGCTCTCTATATTAGATAAATCCATTGTTCACCCAAACCATAATTTACAATAGAACCCATTTAACACTCGAACAAAAATGGAATACAGAATGAACCATATATTTGTGTATGTGTGTAAAAATATATAGATATATCTATATATTAATAAAGAATGAATGTTTATAAGAATAATTTTGTGTCTGTGTGTTTGAGAGAGAGAGAGAGAGACAGTTCTCTTGCAATGATAAAACTGTAACGGGTTCCATTCTCTTACAATGACAAAACTTTTCCAAGTTGCTAGATAAAGTGAGAGGAAACAGCAAAGAGAATGTGAGAAGGAAGAAGCAAAGAACCATGACATTAAGTGAGACAGAAGAAGTGCTTACCTCTTCTCTTCACATGTTGAAAAATCTTTCTTTATTATTATTATTTTTTTTTTGATAAAATATATATATATATATGAATAAAAAAAGGCTCAAACGGGGAGCACATTCCATATACAAAAGCACAAGGCCAAAAGAACACAATATCCTCACTATAATCTAGTTAGAGAGTTTGTGAGATAGTTATTTCTTATTCTTTTCTTCATTAATGGCTCTATTGTGATTTATCTTCTCAATATATGAATAGGTGAGGCATTAGGGTCTCAAGTTATCAAAAGACCATAAGATCCTCCACTGATTTACAAGATCTACCATGAATCCAAGAGAATAGGGAGCTAGGATATAAATAATTTTAAAGCCTGAATAGGAGTCTTCTCCCCTTCAAAGTATTAGAGTAGGATTTATTTTATTGTTTGAGGGTAGTATTGTCTTTTCTCTCAGTTTATTAGTTTAGGTCTTATTATATTGTATTCCTCTTTTAACATTTTATCAGTAATATACACGACTAGATTTTCTCCATCTTCTTCTTCTCTTTTCTTATTTAGTGCACAAAAGCTAACATGGTATCAGAACAGTGAAGACCTGGATTGCAATCGATACCCTAAAAGCTGCAGTCACAAACTTGGTTCATCTGCTTCGACTTCATCGCATCATCTTGCAATTGCAGTATCACACATTGAAGCACTTTGTTTTTATCGCGTAGCAACATCTCTCGCTTTCTCTTTCTGTTTGCATCGGTGACAACTTGGCTCTGTTCATCTATTTGCACAACCTTGCAAGTGATGATCACATCTCTCTCTTTCTGTGTTCAATCTCATTGCATCACATAGCATCGCAGCAACAATCACAGCAATGGTCCTTTTGACTTCGATTGCAGTCCTAGCATGCAGCGGAAGTTATTCAGAAAGCTCGTCTCACGGATTCACGGACAGTTGAGACTCCCTTAGAGCGCAACGTTCATTACTCTTCCTCTGGCGTTCCATTGGCTGATCCTACTTTGTATCGCATCATAGTTGACAGTTATGTGACCTGAACTTTTTTTTTCGAAAATTTATGTGACCTAAACTTACCTATGCAGTTCACATTGTCAGTCAGTTTGTGTCTACTCCTACTACTGTTCACTGGGCTACAGTTCTCTGTATTTTGCACTATCTTCGGGTACTTTATATCAGAGTTTGTTGTTTTCCTCCACTTCTGTTTTGGAACTTCAAGCCTTTTCTGATTCTGATTGGCCCGGGGATTTAACTGATCGCAAGTCCATTACTAGTTTCTGTATTTTTCTTGTTTACTCTTTCATCTCCTGGAAAAGCAAGAAGCAAACAGTTGTTGCTCGTTCCTCTGTTGAAGCTGAGTATTGTGCCATGGCTGCCACTACAGCAGAGATAATTTGGCTCCAATGGTTGCTTGGCGATATGGGTGTTCCTCTTTCTATTCCTACTCCCATATATTGTGATAACAAGAGTGCTATTCGGATTGCACACAACTCTGTCTCTCATGAGCACACAAAGCATATCGAGATTGATTCTCATCTTCAACTTGGCAATATCTCTCTCCCGTTTATTTCTTCTACTATGCAGTTGGCTGACTTTTCACAAAGTCCCATACTATTATGCATGTTTGCTTTCTTCTAGGCAAACTCTCGATGCTTCTTACTGTAACATCATGAGTTTGAGGGGGTGTTAAGAGTACGATTCATTTTCTTGTTTGAGGGTAGTATTGTCTTTTCACTCAGTTTATTAGTTTAGGTCTTATTACATTGTATTCCTATGTAACATTCTATCAGTAATATACACAACTGGATTTTCTCCATCTTCTTCTTCTCTTTTCTTCTTTGATGTACAAAAGCTAACACACAGGATCTCCTATTCCCACCACAAACACAGAGAGGCTACCCTCCAGGCATCTTGAGCTTGCCTCCCCAATATCCAACCCTTCCAATCTTCAAGCATACTCCTCATGGAAAATGTCATGACCCACCTAATGTCAAACACAAGAAGAATCAAATCCCACCCCTCCTGAGCCACTGAACAAAGTAATAGGAGATGATTGATTGTGCAACCAGTTGAATAATCTGCCTTCTTCTCCTCGAGTTGTCGATCGTCAAAATCCTCCCCAAGACAACAGTCCAACTAAAAAAATTCACCTTTAGCGGGACTTTCTCAAATCTCCCGTGAGAAGAAGCCACCCTGGTCCACTCATCGTCCCCCTCGTCCTCTACCTGCTTAGTATACAATGTAGCTAAAAACTGAATAAAGTCCTCCAACTCCCAGTCCTAAAGATGCTGCATAAACTGGACATCCCACACCAACCTCCTGCTATCAAGGTGATAGCAGTCAGCCACTGTAGAGAACCCGTTTGTCGAAAGAGACTCTGTAAAGCACCTGCTAACGGCCTCCCTCCACACCAATCATCCATTTCACCAAGGTTTAATAAAAAAGGACAATTTCGGCATTAAATAAAAAATTCTCCCGTGGCCCTATTATGCTTGGACCTACTTATATTTTGGTCAAACCTCAAGTTGGGTTCACCACAATTTTCACCAAAGCTTAATATAAGGTGCAACTTGCAAACCTCAAGGAGGTCAGGGTTATTTACTTTTTTCTTTTGATAAGTAAGATTTCATTAAAAGATACTCAAAAGGGGAGCAAACCCTAAGAAATACAAAGACGCCCAAGGCAATACTATAATTTCAAGCCATCCATAAACTCCAAAAGATGATCTAAAGATTTACAATTTGTCCCGACCCATGCTGATAAGGTTTTAGTCTGGTAGGTTCATGGACCTAATCCAAGGAAAACTTTGACACAGACTTTGCTAACTCTAACTTTTGCTAATTAAATTATTCTTTCCCTGTGAATGACGTGAAAAATTGAAAATTGTGCCCTCAGACAGACACTATTTTTTGTGTAAAGCAACCATCATAACATAAAGTACAACATTTTAAAAATCCTGGAAGTAATTATCATCATCATCACCTTGCCTTAATCCCATAAAGTAATAAAATTTCATGCAACTCACCTTAGCTAAGAAGGAAACAGAGGAAAAAAAAAATGTACAAAACTAATCTACTCCTGTACAGATAAAATGGAACTTACATTTGAAAGATGAAATGGACAGAATTTTGGCTTCCCTCTGCGCCCATACTTTAATAGATATGACCCTCTCTTCAGGGTTGTAATGGCCTGCATTTAATATAAATATATATTTACACACAACTAAAATATAAGATTTAGAGGTGCCACAAAAAGTGTGGCATGACAAAGTAATCTAGAAGGAAATAAAGAAGAAATTGAGAAGATTCACATCTACAAATATAGAATTTAAAATTCAACCAGTACACAAGGATATAATAAATTCGATATACCAGAGTACATACATCATCTTTACTGACAAAAAAAAAAAAAAAAACAAAAACAATAAAGGAAACACATTATCTTTGGACAAAATAGGGATTCCATCTGCACAAAATATATAAAAAGGAAAGGAGGATATTGATTTATCACTGAAAAGGTTACAGCTGCAATTATTCATGAAAGAGATGGTGCTTTTTGTGTTTCAAATTTGTCTTCTGGGTGACTCTAAGCCTATCATTTCCTCCAGTACAAACTATTTTCAATTGTCACCTTGTAGCATCTTGACCTGAAAAAGCTAAGTCGCCAATCTTCCTCGTGAATGGATTTAAGTTAACACCGAAATTGAAGGATAAATTTTTTTGAGATAGAAACAAATGGTGAACTGGAAGTAGATATATAACCTCATTGTTATTAACACTTTTAAGACATTTGGAGCCTAAGACCATTTACTGAGTGCAAAACCAAATGAATCGAATTAGGCATCATCAAAGAGCTGAGCAAGATAGGCTGGAAACATAATTCAGGGTGAGTTTAAGTTATCACCACAGAAATGGTCAGTAAACATTCATTAGTATGCCAAGACAGCTACGTGCCTGATCTTAATAAAATAATACATGTACCGAACAGGGATGTAAAAAGTTGGTAGCAGGTGGTGGAGTAAGGTGAGACATGACTTTGTAAAGCATAAGAAGAACAATTTTGTTCAGCTCTCAATCAATCCCCTGCAATAAACTCTCATTAATGTCTACTTCAACTTTGCGAAGGCAGCTTGTCTTCCTTGTGGATC
The DNA here is from genome assembly GCA_025631255.1 of Cornus kousa. Lineage (NCBI taxonomy): Eukaryota > Viridiplantae > Streptophyta > Magnoliopsida > Cornales > Cornaceae > Cornus > Cornus kousa. Next base: position 8,076 of record JAOTQH010278742.1, read on the forward strand.
ATAGGTTGTCATGCCCTTTTTCACTGCCTAAACCCACATTCTTTTTGGCATTCCTCTCATCCTTGTTGTACATTCAACTCAAATTACATCATTCTTTACGGTGGATTTATTGGAATCCTTCGCTCATGATCAAACCATTTTAGATGACTTTCTCAAAGATTAACTCAATTGGTGTCACCTCTCTTCTCATCAATGCATTCTCCTTCTATTCTTTCTCTTTTACCACTCATTCACGTTAGCATCCCACTTTAACCACACTCATTTTCCATGCATGCTTTTCAGTAGAAGATAGCCAACATTTTGCATCATAAATCAAAGTTGACTTTAGAATTGTGTTAGAAATGTTTATATTTAATTAGTGTGTTTTTCCCAGAAGGTTATATTTAACACTGTTAGTTTACTTTGATCATGTGAAATCCATGACACTTCTCCATTTTTCCAGCCTAGTATAACTTTTATAGTGGAGGTTGAAGCGGGTTCAGTTGTCAAAGAGTAAGATGGAAGCGTCACCTACAACATGGAAGATGTACAACAAAAAGGTCCAAAGTTAACTTAATTATTGCACAAGATTTATAATTTCAAGCTTTGAAATGATCCAGAAATTAGTGCAAGCTATAGTGATGATTCCATAGTAGTTTTCTCATCATGAGGATGTCCAGAGTAGTTCTCTCATCATCAGGAAACTTTTATGATACATTAGGTGGATATTTCAGACCTGTTGCTTTGGCGTAAATATAGGAAGTTGGGAATTATTAGCCAAACCAAGTAGTTGGAAAAAGGCTTTGTTGAGTTGGGAATTATTCTAGTTTTCAAATAAATAGGAACAACAGAAAAATTGGAAAGCTGCTTTTTGTAAAAGCCAAAAGAAATTACTTCACATGTATTACCCTACTATCTTTGCCATGTGTCTTTTTCCTTCTCTTCCTGTATCACATTCCCCTACTCTATTTATTTTTTACAATTGTTCTTGATATTTAAAGAAAATCCTAAACTTGTGCTTTCGACTTCTGTGTGGCCATGCCTAATAAGGCTGTAGAAGGAATAAAATTGCAGAAATCACTCAACCATGGTCAATGCTATCACTAGATGCTGCTGCGAAAAATGGAATAGTGAAAAGCTATAGTGATGATCCCATAGTAGTGCAAGCTATAGTGATGATTCCATAGTAGTTTGCAACTTAATTTGATAAAAATGTTAGCCTTCCCATAGTTGTTTTCTCAATAGTATTTACGGTGATTGCAGAGATTACAATGAAAAAGAAGGACTTATGAAAAATGCATGGAATCATTTTTAAGATTGAGATTGACAAATCTGAGTCTTAAATTATAACTAGGCAGCCAAAAACCTAAGTGCTATAGATTGTTCACCGCCTATAAAATACTACTCCACTCAACTAAACAATCCTTCCATCAACTGGAATCTAACCACCTAAATCTGAGAAATTAATCCAAAAATAGTACAAAGTCAGGCTTTTTATAACTTCCTCGGTCCAGTGCTTTCGAATGGTAAATCAAATACAATTGAATGTGAAGCCAACAAAGCAGCCAAAAATTTAAATTTTGGCACTTAATGACATATTTTTGATAGAGAAAGAGAAATATATATGAAGCATAGAGAGTATAGTACAGTTAATTGGTCTATGAATGGTTCACATTTAACTTTATCTATTTATTATTTGTGATAAAGATTTGTATGGCTTTTTTGAGTTTAAGCCGCCCCCATTATGAACTACAGAAGCCATCTCAAGTAGTCAATGAAATCAATATGATTCTAAGCCGCAGTAGAATTGGGGAAAAAATCGAGAGAAGATTTGAGGGAGCTACTTACCTGCTCAACATTTCTCTCACCAAGACTACTCCTCTGTAGATCAGCCATTCCTGCTGCAATATCAAGTATGTCCCTTGCATAGCATAAAACCCATTTGGACAACGCCAAACCTCTAAGAGATGACAAAACAATGTCCAAAGGTCCCCCATAAAAAAAACTTCACATGTAGTTTGGTGCTAAAACACAGAAATAGAATTTCAAGTAGCCCATCATGAAAAATCTCTGCTTTGGATATCAGGAAGATCAAGAGAAAGAAACATAAAATCATTAAAATTCATTACATTTAGAAAATTAATCATTTTCCATTCCTTTCTATCTTCCTTTCTGAGAACAGACTAGAAGACTACTGAAACCTCCTAGAATCCCAAGCTCAAATAATGAACAGTTTGGAGATACTACTCATTGAAG
>JAOTQH010278773.1:0-10307 GCA_025631255.1 Cornus kousa
TCTTGCTTCCTTTTTGCAATTTAACCTGAAAATGCACAAAAACATGCAAATGAAAGTAATCTACATAATAAAACAAATAATGGACTTAATTAATGCAATTAAGGGCGCTTGAATATACAATATTCGGCGCTTATCATTGTGTTGTAAGTTAATTACATGGTACTTAAAGTTGTATAATTGCTTAATAAAATGCAATGGATATTTGTCTGATCATTATCATATTTATTTCTAGATTACTTGATGTACATACATGTTTGCATCATTGTTTAGATTGGAAACCATTGTTTGGATATGGTTATGGAATGATGCACCATTGTCAAGATATAGGGGCATATTATGGATGGATTGTTTAATAAGTTTAGTCTTATCTCTTCATTTCAGGTCACGGAACCATGTGGATGATATGCCATTGAAAGATTATGGCAAATATTTTATTTTATTGTTATGGATAGGATATGGATTATATATATATAGATATATGCCATGATATGAGCTTGAGTTCTCAGGATCGGTGGTTAGGGAGCGTATATTGCCTAGGAGGCATAGCTGGATATAGTGGATAGTTGTATACCCTGGTAAATCATGGTACCCATGCCCACTATGTGTGCATTTTGTATATTACCTACTATCCAATTAAAGTCGTCCAATAGTCCAGTGAGAGTCTTTTAGTGTGTATTTATGTATATATATGGACTACGTAGTTATTGTATGAGTTGACTAGGATATATTTGTATATCGGGTCTCTATTTGAGATATAGTAGGGACTTGTTCGTAGGCCTGACCCATTATTATTTTTTAGGTGTACCAGGTGTAGATTTGGTTCGTGCAGAGCAGATGCCAGTTATCATCATTATTCCAGTTATTTACATAGGATTTTTAGTCTATGTTTCAGTATTTAGATGTAAACAGTTGTTACTCTTCTTTATTTCAGTTTGGGATTTTTTAGGGGTGACATAGCATAGATTCCCGAGTTGTATTTTGGAGGATTAGTTGTATTAAAAGAATTTATTATTTAATGAAAATTTATTCTAAAGATTTAAATATTAGATTAGCATTTTAGTTTTCATTTCAACGTTTTGTTTATTCTTATTTATCTTTTTGTATTTTGTGTTCATTTATTGCCATATTGTTCTTAATATCCCCGAGAATACGAGCGAGGGCCTAGCTAACCCACGCTCAAAAATCTGAGGGTATCATAGTTGGTATCAGAGCACTCCAGGTTCAAGTGTCCTTAGGAGTGTCTTTCGTTATGTGACTTCCGCATTGCGTTCTTAATTTTTGGCTAGTCTTTTAGTCGACAATAATGAGTTTCTTGGGGAGTTGCATCTGACAATTGTGTGTGATTTTCTTGATGTGTTTTCAGAAGATTTGACAGAGCTATCGCCACAAAGGGAAGTTTAGTTTTCTATTGATCTTATGCTTGGTAAAGCACCCATTTCTATGGCGCCATATCGTATGGCACCAGTAGAGTTAGAGGAATTGAAGAAGCAATTGGATGATTTGAGGATAAAAGGTTTCATTCGACCTAGTGCTTCACCGTGAGGAGCACCAGTCTTGTTTGTGAAGAAGAAAAATGGTTCTTTGCGGTTGTACATCGATTATCAGAAGTTAAATCATGCCACCATCAAGAACAAGTATCCATTGTCTAGAATTGATGACTTGTTTGATCAATTGAAGAGTGCTTGTTGTTTCTTAAAAATTTATTTGAGGTCTGGTTATTATAAGTTAAGAGTTAAGGGGGAGGATATTCCGTAGACTGCTTTTCGTACACGGTACGGTCATTATGAGTTCCTAGTCATGCCATTCGGCTTGACAAATACACTAGTGGCATTTATAGACTTGATGAATCATGTCTTCCACACCTATCTTGATAGGTTTTTTGTTGTGTTTGTGGATGATATACTTGTGTATTTGCCATCTAAGAAGGAGCATGAAGTACATTTGAGAATGGTACTATAGATTTTGAGAGATCATCGGTTGTATGCCAAGTATGAGAAATGTGAGTTTTGGCTGTCAGAGGTGAAATTTTTGGGATATGTCTTCTCCGGAGGAGGAGTTTTAGTTGATCCTTCTAAGATTGAAGTTGTTTTGAATTGGGAAAGTCCGAAGAATGTGTTTGAGATATGGGGCTTTCTGGACTTAGCAAGATATTATCAGAGGTTTGTGTAGGATTTTTCTCGCCTAGCCGCTTCTATGATGAGGCTTACTCGCAAGGGTGTGAAGTTTGTGTGGAATGAAGTGTATGAATCTGCTTTTCAGGAGTTGAAGACAATGTTGACTACGGCACTGATTCTGGTCATACCCGAGCATGGCTTGGGTTATGTCATTTATTGTAACCTTTCCCACAATAGTTTGGGTTGTGTCTTGATGCAAAAGGAAATTGTTAACCTTAAGACCAATTTTGACGATCACAAAACATTAATTGTGTTTTAAGGACTAACATTTGCCTTGAGAACATGTAACAGGCTAGTCTTTTGAAGTCTAAAAATGAAGTGGGTAAAGCCAAGCAAAATACATGCTATGCAAATATAAAGACAAAAGGAAAATAAGTTATTCACTTCTAAACTTCAAAAGTGAAACACGGAGAATAAAAGCAATTAAAAATAGCAAATTTAAATGGGATAGATTGGTTTCATGAGTGCCATAGATTCAAATGTTGAAGTAATAAAGCTCACACATTCTAGGATCATGATTTGAATAACAAAATCTATTTGGAAATCTAGAAATAGAGAAGGATAATGGAGGATCACATTCAAGGAGTTTCGGCCGACTGATCATGAAGGTTCAGCCAACCGACAAGGGTTTGTGCAAAAATTTTGTAAGCATCAGTCGACCGAAGAAGAATCATCAGTCTACCGACAAAAAGATTTCATAAGATCCCGAGAGCAGTGACTTTGAACAAAGGCATTTCAATTGACCGATGATTGGGCATCAGCCGGCTGACAAAAGACTTTTGGCCGACCAATAATGCTCCATCAGCCGACTGATACAAGTCAATTTCAAATCAAACGGCTACCTGCAAACTTGGATTATTGACACCTCATCACTAACATCTACATTGAACTCCAATAGCTATATTGACCTTCTCACTCTATATATAGGTGTTGTAGATTGTGTTATAGACACGGGAATTCAGAGCAAAAAAATTGAAGAGCATTTTCAAGAACTTTATTCTAGAGCTTTCAAGACAAATTATTTGATTACTCATTCCATATCTCTTATTCTCTCTTTTTATACTTAGAGATTTGAGCTTCATTTCATTCACATACTTACTTTAGTTGTGAGCTTACAATTGTAAATCTATCTTAAGAGAGATTCAATCTTGTATTTCAATTATATACTTTGCTACAAACTTGTAAGGGTTGGTGCAACCCAAAAGAAGCCTAGAAGAAGGGTGATCTTCTAGCAAGTAAGGGAAGTAAAGGGTTGCTTCTTATGAAGGTTTGCTCTCCACCATTAAGGAGAAGCTCTAGTGGATTGGGAAGTCTCAAGAGGGATCTTGAGCCGAGGAGTAGGAGCTTCCAAACCTTGCTAAAATCTCCTAGTCCTTGTTTGCAATCTCTTATCCTTATATCTCTTATATTTATGTTTTGAATCATAGTTTAATTAATTGTTGCATAATTATTATTTAGTAGTTAAAATTGTAAATTTAAAAATTGGCCATTGACTCTATTCACCCCCCTCTAGAGTCAATTAGCTTCTAACAAGATCATAGTCGAGGAAGTTGATAGGTTGCTAGATGCTGGATTCATTAGAGAGGTGCAGTACCTAGACTGGCTCTCGAATGTTGTTGTTGTGCAAAAGAAGAATGGGAAAAGGTGAGTATGCATTGATTTCACCAATCTGAACAAAGCCTACCCGAATGATAGCTTCCCGTTGCCAAAGATTGATCAAATGGTGGATGCCACTTCTGGGTACGAACATTTAACTTTCTTGGATGCTTATTTGGGTTACAATCAAATCCCTATGGACCCGGCTGATGAGGAGAAACTTCTTTCGTTACTGAACGAGGAATCTATTGCTATAAGGTCATGCCGTTCAAACTAAAGAATACTGGGGCTACTTATCAAAGGCTGGTCAGCAAGATTTTCAAAGACCAAATTAGGAAGAACGTAGAGGCTTACATTGATGACATGGTGGTGAAAAGTAAGAAGAAGGTTGGCCATTTGAAACATCTGCAGGACGTGTTTGAGGTGCTACGAAGATATATAATGAAGCTTAATCCAACCAAATGTTCATTCGGTGTGAGTTCTGGTCAATTCCTGGGGCATGTGGTTAATCATAGAGGAATAGAAGCTAGCCCAGCCCAAGTAGAAGCTTTGGTGAAAAATGTCAAACCAAAGACGGTCAAAGAAGCGTAAGCCCTCACAGGTCGGATAGCCACACTAAGCCGGTTCATTTTTAAATTGTCAGATCACTGCAAGCCATTTTTTAAAATGATACGAAGCCATGGGAGACAGGCCTGGGGGGATGAGCAGCGACAGGCACTGACTGGTTTAAAAGAATATATGAAGAACCCTCTGGTCTTTTCTGCTCCTGAGCCAGAATAAAAGCTGTATTTGTACGTCGAAGTATTCAGCTTCGCGACAAGTGCTGTTATGATCTGTTGTAAAGAGGGAAAGCAATACCTAGTGTTTTATGCTAGCAAAACAATGACTGAGGCTAAACGACGATATTCAAAGGTCGAGCGAGTGGTACTCTCGCTAGTACACACGAAGAGAAAGCTCAGGTATTATTTCGAATCCCATCTAATTATTGTTCTGACCACCTTTCCTATCAGAGTATCCTGTACAAGCCAGACCTCTCGGGGAGGATGACTAAGTGGGCCATAGAGTTAAGCTTGTTTGACATAATGTATGAGCCCAAAACGGCTATCAAAGGGTAAACAGTGGCTGATTTCTTATTGGAATGTGATTTAGAAGACGTGGAGGAAGATCTTCGGAGATGCTCATGGAAGCTTTTTGTGGATGGATCCTCAAATCAGATGAGGGCATGCATTGGGATCAAAATGCAGACACCAGAAGGCATATCCCTAAGTCAAGCGCTCAAACTTGAATTCTGAGCCATTAATAAGAAGCAGAATACGAAGCGTTGCTGATTGGACTCAAGTTAGCTAAAGAGCTAAAAGTCAGGAACTTAACTGCTTTTAGTGATTCACAGCTGATTATTCAGCAGGTGAACGGTGAATATGAAACCAAAGATGAAATGATGGAAGTATACCGTTCTACCGTTATGCGCAAAGCTAAAGACTTTGAAAAAATTTGAGTTCATCCAATTGCCAAGGGAGCATAACGAGGATGCCGACTGGTTAACGTGCAATGCTTCGAGTTTCGAAAAAACACTGGCGAGGGTGATTCCGGTAGGTGTACTGTGCTATTTATCTATCTTCGAAGAACCTTCCGGCTCAGATCCCTGGCAAGTGAATGTCATTCCATATGAGCCGAGCTGGATAGATTTAATCATAACTTATATACGGGATGGTGTTTTTCCCGAACAAAGGGATGAAGCTAGGAAAATCAAAATAAATGCTGCAAAGTATGCCATAGTACTTAATCAGTTGTACAAAAGATCTTTTGCTGGCCATACTTGAAGTGTGTGACCCCCACAGAAGCTCGGTAGATATTGCGGACTATCCATGAAGGTGTGTGTGGCAATCATTCAGGGAGGAGGTCATTAGCGCATAAAGCAATGACTTAAGGGTATATCTGGCTGAATATGTCACGAGATGCTGAAGAATTCTCTAAAAGATGCGATAAATGCCAAAGATTCAAAACACTAATCCACCAACCACCTGAAGACTTGGACGTAATGGCCACACCTTGGCCTTTCGCACAATGGGGGATGGATGTGGTTGGCCCTCTGCCGACCGCGAGGTCACAGAACAAGTACGCACTTTTAGTAACTGATTACTTTACCAAGTGGGTGGAAGCAGAGCCATATCCCAGTGTGACCCAAACCTATGTGAGGCACTTTATCTGGAACAATATCATTTGCTATTTTAGTGTCCCAAGGTCGATCGTCATAGACAATGGGACCAATCTCAACAGCAAGCAAGTAAGAGTGTTGCTAGAAGAGTATGGAATCAACCAAAAGTTGGCAGCAGTAAGTTATCTGTAGGCAAATGGTGAAGCAGAAATTACCAACAGAACAATCTTCACTTGCATTAAGAAGAAGCTCGAAGATCAGAAGGGAAAGTGGTTGGATGAACTACCAAACATCTTATGAGCTTATAGAATGACCCCGAGATGGCTAGCCGGGGAGAGCCCATTCGCCATGGCATATGGTACCGAGGCGGTTATACCGGTCGAGCATTTAGTGCCAACTGTCCGAAGCTTAGCATGGAATCGAGAACAGAACGATAGTATGTTAAAGTTTAACCTTGATATGCTGGAAGAAAAAAGAGATGCAGCGGCAATAAGGCTTATGTCCTACCAGCAAATACTTGTAAATAGCCACAACAGAAGGGTGAAGCACAGAGATTTTGCCTCTGGCGACTTGGTTCTGAAAAAGAAGGTGGGGATAGTTAAAAAGATGATGCCACCTTGAGAAGGCCCATATAGAATTGCAGAAGTTATAGGGAAGGGGGCACATACCTTAGAGACTATGGCTGGAATGCTGGTTAATAAGCCATGGAATGCTATATCTCTAAAAAGGTACTATCAATAGATAGTTCGACTTCTAATTTTGACATTGTTCCTTTTCAAGTGTGTGTATGATGTACAAAATTTTGAGATCTATAGAAATGCTTTTCCTTCCGAAAAAGTTGATTGAATGAAAATAACAAGGTAAGTGGCAGCTGGCACTATGAGCCAAACGCCAAAAACTTGCCAAAAATGAAAAGTAAAAGTGGCAAGTGGCATTCTAGCCGAGCGCCAATCGCTTCGCAAAGTAAGTGGCAGCTGACACTATGAGACGAATGCCAAAAACTTGCTAAAAATGAAAAGTGAAAGTGATAAGTGGCATTCCAGCCGAGCGCCAATCGCTTCACAAAGTAAGCAACAGCTGGCACTATGAGCCGAACGCCAAAAATTTGCCAAAAATGAAAAGTGAAAGTGGCAAGTGGCATTTTAGCGGAGCGCCAATCGCTTCGCAAAGTAAGTGGCAGCTGGCACTATAAGCCGAATGCCAAAAACTTGCCAAAAATGAAAAGTGAAAGTGGCAAGTGACATTCTAGCTGAGCGCCAATCACTTCGCAAAGTAAGTGGTAGCTGGCACTATGAGCCGAATGCCAAAAACTTGCCAAAAAGTGAAAGTGGCAAGTGGCATTCTAGCCTAGCGCCAATCACTTCACAAAGTAAGTGGAAACTGGCACTATGAGCCGAACGCCAAAAACTTGTGCACAAAATAAAATTGGTTGCTAATGCAGATAAATAAAAAAAAGCATTAGAAAGTTATTGAAGAGTTTAAACGAAAGTCAATCAAAATTCCTTCATTTCATTCATAAATGCTCTGATTACAGAGATGAAATACATTTCTAAAAAAAGAAAAAAAGAGATCAGCATGGCCCTAGTTGGATACGTCTGGACCATCAACTTCCTGAGTATGCTGAGTAGCTTCCTCATCATCATTGGTTGTCCCATCTCCATGAGGAGGAGAGTTAAGTTAAATAACAGACTCATTCTATTGAGCTCCGCTCTCAGTAGCAGTAGTACAAAGAACCACAGTGGATAGAGGAGGAACGTCCAGAGGCTGAACAGTGGAAGGAATAGGGATAACCCCTGAAGAAGCGATTTCCTGACACTCGTCAAAGATATGCTCAGCAGGAGTGGAGTCTGGATCAACATAGATTCTGAAGGGATTAATGTCCAAATCTTTGTCAACCTCATCTGGTGGGGAACTGGTTTGACCTTCAGAAGCAATGCTGGTATGACCTTCGGCAAATAGGCCTTTGGTGTAGCCTTCTCGGAACCCTTGGGCATACCTGAGGGCCCCAATCCTCTAGAAGTGAGCATGAAGTGCCATCATGCCACCGTTAACCTTGCCAATAATGCCGAGCAATGCATTACGCTCATCCAGTGCTCTCTTCTCAAAGGCCATCTGAGTGGCTTATTCATCACCCAGCAAGCATTGAAGCTCCTCCTTCTCAGATTTGAACAACTTACACTCGGTTTGTCAAACGCTCTTCTCGATCTGAAGAGTATCCCTCTCATCCTGTAGGGAGTCTGCATCCTTTTTCAAAACATCCCTTTCATTCTCAACTTTATTCAATTTCACCATCAGCTCAGCATTCTAGGTGCTGATGATCTTGATTTCTTTGTTGGCCGTATCAAGACTGGTGGCAAACTTGCGCACCTTAGGGTTTTGTAATACCCCTAATTTTAAAAAGGATAGTTCTGGTATTTTTAATTAATTATTTAAGTGCATTTTTGTGTGTTAATTGATTATTTTCATTTTGTGAATTATTTTAATTGCATTTAATTTTGTTATTTAATTAATTATTGTTGTTGCATTGAATTACTTGATAAATTAGTTGTTTTAAAATTTAATTATTTGTTAATTGTTAATTTGAATAGGTTAATTATGTAATACGTTTCTCAGTTAGGGTTTTCTTTGAGCCGTCATACAGGCATCTTTTATGTATATAACTTAGGTTCTGTGGGCCGAATAGGATTAAGATTAGGGCTCTGTCTCTAATCTTACATGGATTAGGGTTTATTGTTATAACCTATAAATATAATAAATACGGTGGTTTAGGGTTTAAGAAAATAAAATGCAATTCTATAAAACAGAGAGTTGAGAGAACAGAGCAAGTTTGTGAGATTTTCGACTGAGGCTTCAAGGTCAGACCTAGGAGAAGAGAGGAGCAAGAATAATAGGAGGCTAGACAGTATTGCAGTGGTCTTCAGAAAACTTAGAACAACAGCGACAAGGTTTTGTTTACAAAACTATACAGGCAAGTTCTTTTCTTTCTCCTTCTCTTTGACTCGTGTTCTATGCACCTGGATAGTCTCTAGGGTTTAATCAATCAATAACTGGACATTACATGTTTAATATATGCTTTATTGATGATTTATTTGTGTTGAAATCAAATTTGTTACAAGTTGTGTAATTTTGTTTCAATTATGTTTCTTAAAGTATGCTATTCTGTTGTAATTTTTAATTACTATATTTGTTTGCACTTACTATAAACAAACCATGGGAATGTTATTAGGGTGTTATAAGACTCCAAAGATGAATTTTAGAGCCCAACAAAGTGGTAGGAATGGTTAGGAGACGGAGTAGACGGACTGAAGTAAAGTAGAAACGGACTAAAGCTTGCAAACGGTGAGAGAGACAGCTCCATGGAGGGAGGAGGCGGCTCCCCCATGTGTAGAGCCACCTCTAGAGGAAGAAGAGCAGCCTATTCTTCAAGAAGAGGTGGCTCTAGGCTCCAAAGAGCCTGCTCTTCAAGAACTAGAGCAGGCTCTACTCAATTTACACATACTGTAATGTGTTTCTACGAAATTTTCTATACTGTTGGAGCATGGAAACTGTTTGAATGGGTCTGGGTCTTTACAGAGGGACTAAGGAATGGATTTTGGGTTTTATTAAGACCCTAAATTAAATAATGTTTAATTCTAAATTAACGGAACAAACCGTATAAAATTTATGCACATTGTATATGGTTAATGAATGGATGTATATTTAAATGCTTAGGCTTATTTTTGGGTATTCCAATGGGTTCTAATATATTTATAAAATCTTTCTACATATATTATAAGGCCATTGATGTATTAGTTTTGATCTATACATACTTTGGAGGCTAGTTGCTAAATTGGTAAATCGTTTCCTGCAGCTATTTGGTTTGTAGTTTGGATTTAAATTGCTAAAACATTAAACAAATTTTATATAATTATTTTAGCAATTTATTGGATAATAATTGGATTTTATAACCTATTTGCATGCATGATAAAGTCATGGATATTTATTAGATTTGATCTATGCATGCTCTGGATATTAGTTGTTGATTTATGAAATCTTCTCCTGCATCTATATGGTTAAATGTTAGGATTTAAATTGCTGAAACTTTAAATACTTTTCTGCAATGATTTAGATATTTGGTTTTGGACTGTAAATTACTTATTTATTATATATATGTTGTAATTACACGGATGGAGGATTGTATGCACCGGTATTTGACGGTGGCATACTAGGGACGGTTTAGTTCAAAACGCATAAACCTACCTTAATGGATTAAGGGAATGGATTAAAAAATATTAAATCCTAATTGTGTCTAAGTCAGATCAACTACGACTAAGTTGAATGGCTTCCTGGATTAATGGATGGTAGTTAAGTCATATCAACTGAATAAGTTGAGTGGCTAACTA
>JAOTQH010278793.1:0-10306 GCA_025631255.1 Cornus kousa
ACATTCAATCCCTCCTCTGAGAATTTCAACTCCATTTTTACATAGAATTCCAATTCATTAATGATTTTTGTCATTGTTCTCTTTTCATTTTGATATTTTAACTTCAATTGGCATGCCTATCAACAAAAAAAAAAAAGGCTAGAATGTGTAATCCTTAGTAAAAGAGCGAACAATAAAATAGTTTTCAAATTACTACTGTAGAGGACTCGCTATGTTATTTATTTATTATTATTATTATTTTTACCCTGCCAAACAGAACCAACCAGACACAAACACTAACAACTGGCCGCGAAACGAAGAATATCGGCAGGAATATACTCAAGGGCAGTACTTATTTTTGTGGTCCAGTTTGGTTGTGAGTGACTAGAAGGTGTTTGTTGTAATGTCAATGGAAAAATGGGAAATGAGTTGTGAATCCAACCATTTGTTATCAAATATGATTTATTGTGTACTTATATATTCATAAACAAGCAACCTTAAATTATTTAAGAGATATTTATCATCGAATTCATGTTTTTGTTTAACTATATATATATATATATACATATATATGTTCTTCTATATTTGCTTTATAACTCATGTTCCTCAGTGAAAGCTTTCTTCTAGTTCTAGCAATCTATACTTACTCCTTGTTGGTCATTATTATTTTTTTTTTAATTTTTTTTTCCCTAGTTGGGACTCGCACATACTAGTCTCTTCTGAGACTTGAACCACTGACTTTTTTTTGGGAAGTAAGAGACTGATATTGTTGGTCATTTCTTTTTGGTGTTGGAGTTATAGTCTTGTTGCTTCTGTTAATTGTCAAGTAGAAGCATATGGATATTATTCCAATTTTTTTGTTGTACATTAGTGTTAAGGATTTGAGGAGGTCTGTTTGCGTTGGATGCTCTCCCTAATTGGCTATTTTGATTGGGTGTTTTGTTCATCCTTTTCTATACATTCTTCTCATCAACCTGATTATCGTACTTGGCAAAAATAAGAATTGCTCTTATTTCTTTTATTTTTTATGTTTTTTTATTTGGTGTTGGTGCTATTATCTTGCTTTGATTGTTGCATGGCTTCTATTTTTGCGCAGAGAGGAGAGGGAACGTAAAAGAGAAGTTTGGCGCCAAAAATCTTAACCTTTATAGAAAAGCGTATTATGGTATTAATATTTGTAAGAAACAAACATGGTCTATAATAGGGAGTCTTTGTAATTTAATTTAAGAGAGGGAATGGAGCATATGAAGATATATATAATTGTGGAGCGCAACTATCAATTCCTTTTTTAAAAACTATGAACACTGCTTAATTTAAACAATTCATTTTTCTTTTTCGTTTAATATTATTTAAGGGTAAACTGAGAAAGATTCTCATTAATTTTTTTAACAAAAAGTAAATTCTTATGATAGAAATTCCAAGTGACGTCCCTTAGATATTATCAACTGAACTATTGCTCATTTATTACTTTCTATTTCCACTCCCGAGAACATAACATGTTCATTGAATCTAGACAATATGTAATCCATTATGCTCTTCGAACCGTTCTTATTTCTAATCTTCTCTTTCATTGGCACATAGGTCTTATCAAAGCGGACAAGAATTACAATCCAAAACTACCAATTTTAAAATATCAACAAGAATGCATTCAATAAAATCATCAACGGCAACGCTCTACATCCATTGGCAAGGGCTAGGTCTTGTCAACTATGATAATGTGGCTCGAATTTGGTGTCGGGTCACAGTTTATAATTTAGTGACTTGTTAAATGCTCTTGAGAAAGATTTTCGACTTGATTACTATTGTACTTTTTGATTTGTTCTTGGTTTGCTGTCCTAATATCAACCATAATGCATTTTTAATCACCATCTAATGGTTTAATTAAGAACATAATAAAGTTGACTTAATCTTATTCCTAGATTATGTCCTTAGTGAACATACCCATTATTCCATCCCCGTTCATGACCACAGTTAATTTGGCTGAATGTATGATGTTCTATGCCATTGATATTATATATGGTACAGTAAGGCGATCAATTCATAAAGGTATGCCACAAATTAAATACATAATTATCATATAATAGCATACAAATTGATTTAAGTATTAAGTTTGATCATTGGAGTGTATCCTATAAGCCCCGACACATGCATGTGTCAGTCTCGGTCACCTTCTCTTTTCTTGTAAGAACAACTTTTGATTCTGAATTGTGCAAAGTTAGCCCATATTCACACTTCATAATAATAATAATAATAATAATACATCCAGTTTTGATTAATAAAAAATTTAATTTGTTATACTCCACTTTTGGTTAATAAAAATGTTTATTAAAATGAAAAGTGGAGCAAATTCCATTTTATTTTCAAAGAAAAATTGAAGTTCCAAATTTATCACTACAGGGTAATACATCAATTAATTTTTTAGTGTCTAATAGTTCATTGACATTCGCATCCCGAGGCCAATTTTGGAATTTTTTTTTTTCTTCTCAATAATTGTTCATTGCATGTTGGATGGAAATTTTTTATATGTCCAGTGGTAGAGAATGATGTGCTCTAAGAGGCTCGAGCACCACCATTGTAAAAATGATACTCCGTAAATAAATAAATTATGACAGAGACAATAATACATGCATGACAATGGAAATTAATTTATATACAAGTTTTATCATCTAAAAAACTCATTTTGTATATGAAAAACGTGGATTTGGAATGGTAACGACTTAATTATTTGATATGAATTGTTTGGAGTATGTTATGATAAGAAAGAAATCATGAGCACATGATGGTGATTAATATATGTTATCCATTATTAATTTGGAAGCCCTCATTCATGCATGGGATATGAAAATAATTTAAAATATTACTTACCTAACATAGTATTTAATTAAAGGGTTGTTGATTTGATTAATTGGGCAGTGGATTCGCATCACAATATGGAATAAACCATGATTAAATTAAGACCCCATTACATGTAATTATCCTTGTAAAATGCAATTGCAAATGAATCAAGGTTGTTAATTAGTACTATACAAGTTAGACACAAATTTTAACATTTGGTATTATTTGCAGAAAATGAATGTGATTATATTTATTGGCTGGCTTTGGGCCAGGATTGTATTTACTCCGTAGTCTCCCTCATACTATTGTAATTTTTCTATCGCATTAATATATTAAACTTAACCTTTCAAAAAAACAAAAAAAGAAAAAGAAAAAAGAATGTGATTATATTCAAAGATAAAATGTGATTAACTCAATGTACACAACAAATCAAAATTGTAATGTTAGTAACAATAAAAGTCAAAATGTTGTTAGATTTGACCTAACTTGAAGGGGTGTCTGTATAATTTACTTTTTATTTTTTGAGTCATATAAAAAGAAATAATTTATTCAACAAAAATAACTTCTTCTTTATTCTTTAGTTTTGGTCAAAAAAGATAGACTGGAGGAGACCAACCATATCTAGAAAGGTAGTTGTGTAATTTAAAAAATAATTATTCAAGTATAAAAGTTAGGATTAGAGGTGTCATTTACTTTTAAATAGGAGGATAGGTGTAAAAAAGTGAAATACGAATATCACCTCCCTAATGAATTTATAATATAAACAATTTAAGATTATCTTAAAAGTTTGTCTATCAATATGGATAATCAATATCATATGTATCTCCCAAAAATTCAAAATGTAATAAAAAGATGGCTAGAAACTTTCTCTCAAAGGAGATCAATTTGATTGTGTTCTCACATATAAATTAACTTACTAAATTGATATGAAAAAGTTAAATTATTATAGTAGCTAAAAAAATCTTTCAAAATGTGACTTGGGAGAGAAGAAGAATTAAAGAAACAAAAATGAGATAAAAGTTAAAATGTTATTGAATTACTCAATCGCGGACTTCAATGGAAATGATTCTGTATGGAACTTCGACTGAAGTCCTTGACTAAAGAATCAATATATATATATATATATATATATATAAAATAAGTATATCCATGAAATTGTTGAAGTAATTTCTCAACTAATACATCTTTTGGTCATTTTAATTAAAAAGAAAAAAACAAAGGAGACTGCCAATATTGACATTACTGTTGATGCCTTGGAGCAAATAAGAAAGTGTGAGGGCACGAGGAAGGATTGAGATTGTCGAATGAAGATAAGAATTAAAACGTCATTGAATTACTCAGTTGTGAAAACTTTAATAGAATGATTCTGTATGGAACTCTGGCTGAATAATCAAATTTTTTTTTTTTTTTTTTTTCTTATAAATAAATCCATGTAGTTGTTGATCTAATTTCTCAACTAATACCATCTTTTGGTCATTTTTTTTTTTTTGTAAAAAAAGGGGAGACTTCCAATATTGACATTACTGTTGTTGCCTTAAGAGCAAATAAGAAGTTTCTGAATTATCCAGAGCAAATAAGAAAGTGTGACGTGGAGAGGACACGTGGAAGGCATGAGATTGTTGACCTGGCAAAAGTGGCCTTTGGAGGTCACCAAAAGTCAGGTATAAGGTTTATATAATAATTACTACTATCAAAACAATTGCCAGCGCAAGCGGAGAGTAGTTGCCGTTGGAATAGCCGTCAGAATATGCGTCTTCGAGTCCCAAATTCCCACTTCGCTAGTACTTGTTCTACGCCATTTCATGCATGTGTGTATGTATTATGTCTATTGATTCAACACGTACATGTTTTTTGGGGGGTATTTTAAAAATAAAATAAAAAAAAAGTCAAAGAAGTAATAAAAAGATGTTTTTTTTTGGGATTGTGGTTTTAACTTAGTGGGGTCCAATTAAAGAGTTAACGTGACCGGTTGTTGTGCCACCTTCATATATACGATCACTTCACAACCAAAACACCCTCATGGGCTAGCATGTTTTATCACCATTAAGATAGTAAGGTTGTCTAATGGTTTAATTAATAATTTAGTAAGGCTGTCTTAAACCTTGTTCCTAGATTGTGTCCTTAGTGAACATACCCATTATTCCATCGATGATCATGACTATTGTTAATTTGGAAGAATGCATGATGTTGTATGCCATTAATTATATATATGGTATGAGTTACAAATTAATTTGCGTTAGTGCGGTCAAATGTGTTGCATATGCAAATTATCCTTCACCATTTCACTAGAATATATGAGAAGGAGCTTAATTTACCTTGTTTACGTGTAATGATAAAGATTACCTACAATTGCATAATCTTTAGTTTGATTTATTTTTTCTTGTTTGATTACATCCTAAACTTTAGGAGATTTGATTGTTGATAAGGATAAAATAATTTGTAGTTGACCGACCAAGATAATCGCAGAGTCCGTTTTTCAAATCCTATAATGCAGGAGGTATATATATATGACGACGATTTTGTCATTTAGTTGGTGAATGAAGATCAAGATCCATCTCATTCAAATATTCATGATTGACAGTGTAACCACCCGATCCTGAAGACGACAATAAATACATTGTGTGACAATTAATAAGGTATGAAAAAAAACTCATGAACATTAAATAGATAATGAATTTTCCGTTATACGATTCCAAGCATTGACTTGATCATTGGAGGGTCCTCAGTCGGCACCCCACCGATGCCATCTGATTTGACATAATCTCCATTGTTTTGTAGGTAAACGCTATCATTTCGGGTTGCGAGGATTTTTGCATTAACAGCTGGCGCCGTTTGTGGGAAACGATTAGTTCCCTGAAGAAATAGTAATTTTGACGCGATTCAGCTTGAACGAAAAGACGAAGGTTTCGATCATGGAAACCGTCTTGAAAGCATCTGTTGCGTAGTGTCGCGATAACGGGTTCCCCGCTCTTATAAAAGGATGGGTTTCTACATCAAGATTCCCCTATCCATCATACTAGGGTCAAAACTGTGAGTTGCATGATGCTACCCTGTGTATGATGGTAATACTCAAAAGTTTAACACATCGATCCGGGCACCAAACCAACGTGTCTGGTGTCTCCCGTCTGGCAATGCTTGGTACCCTTATTACTAAGGTCTGGTTGCCTACATCGAGCCCTATAAAGCCAAAACGAACCAGGTCTCCCAAGGCCATGTCAAGCTGGAGGTCTTGTATTGACATCTCCCACTAAGTTAGGGCCAAGTAGGTTTCCCATAAGGGCCAGACAATGTCTCTCACCAAAGCCTGCAAGATTCAACCAAGATAAGAAGATCTTTATCCGCCAAGGAGACCTTTACCAAAAATAAGGTCTCCACTAACAACTAGGTCTCTATCCACCAAGGAGACTGTTATAAACCAATGAGGCCTTTACCACCAAGGAGGTTTCTACCAACAGTGAAGTCTCACTACTCCGTTCATCTGTGCCATCAAGGTGGTCTGTACACCTAAGAATGTTTTTTAAGATCCCCATATCCAAAGAGGTCTTTATACCCAAGGCATTCTCTAAGTCTAGGGTGATTTTCACATCCAATGAGGCACTCATCTAGAGGTCACCACGCCATCATCTGTCTAGGATGTCGAGTTATGTATCTATAGAATGGTCCCCATTCAAGATCCCCCAAGGGCAGAGCAGTAAATCATATGATAACAATCAATTGTGATAATAATCTACATATAATGGTAAGATTCAAAAGCCTGGCGCATCAACCTCAGTACACAAAGCCAGTCAAATTCTAGTCTTTTTCATTAATTCCTCACGTAACCGAGGCTTCGTTGAATAATATGACTAACATCTCAGAGATAGTTATAGATAAGTTAATGCCTATGTCTGACCCATGCTATTTGTATCAGACATGATTACTACTTTACTCCAGGAAAACGGGACAGAGGAATTAATTTATGATCTCACAAAGACAACCTCAAACACAAACAACACCCTTATTAAAGGGTGAGCTTATGAATCTAAAAAAAAAGAAAAAAAGAAAAGCCTATTCCTTTATTAAAGGGCAAGCTCATGAAACTCGGGCAAAACATCCCCTTATTAAGGGGCGAGTTGGGTGAAGATCGTAAAAATTAAACCCTTTATTAAAAGGGCGAGCTTGGTGAAGCTCATAAAAATTAAACACTTTTTTAAAAGGGCGAGTTGGGTGAAGCTTGAAATTATTACTCCCCTTCTCAAAAGGGCGAGCTAAGTGAAGCTCGTAAAACTTATTCCCTTATTAAAGGGACAGAGCTCGTAAAACTTATTCCCTTATTAAAGAGATGTGTTGAGTGAACTCGTAAAACACACACATATATATAGTGTGTTGATTCCCAAAGGGAATCCAACCATCACCGTACATCGGTGTTGTTGAGTATGAGATTTGGACCCACGTCCTTTAAACGGTTGTTCACCTGGGGAATAATAGCCGAGGTAGAACTATTCACCTCGAGAACATTACCCGAGGTAAAAAAAAATATATATATATATTGTTCACTTTAAGAATAGTACCCTAAGTAGAACTGATCACCACAGACGTATTATTCCCAAAGAGAATAAAGTGATCACGTGGTGGGATTTGTATGTGCCTTGGTGAATTTCTGACTTGTGTAAATAATAATAATAATAATAATCATAATAATAATAAGCATTCGAAAGAGAATCAATCACGTGGTGGTGGGATTTGAATTCACACCCTTTCACGTGAATTTTTTTGGATATCTCGGGAATAGTAACCCGAGGTAAATAATAATAATAATAATTGACCTAGTATTCACTTCGGGAAATATAACCGAGGTGTGGGAATTATAATCGTGGTGAAACCGTTCACTTTGGGAAACGTAGGTGAAAAAATGTTGGATTTCAAAGAGAATCGAGTACAAATTGTGGAATTTGAACTCACGCTCTTTCACGTAATTTTTTTTTGGATATCTCGGGAATAGTAACCTGAGGAAACTTTTCACCTCGGGAAATGTACCAAGGTAAAAAAAATATTGGATTCCAAAGAGAATCGAGAATCACGTTACTTCCTACAAATTGTGGAATTTGAATTCACGCCCTTCCATATCTTATGCCAGTACGTCGGGAATAGTGTTGAGGTTAGTATATATATATATATATATATATATTTGGATTCTAAAAAAATCTGTCGTGTCGCAACCAAAATTTGTGCAAGGTGGGATTGAACTCACGCCCTTTCATAACGTTTGGCAACGTCAGGAATAGTAACAAGAGATAAAAAAAATAAAATAAAATAAAATTTATACCTGTGGAACAGTACCCGAGGTACTATTAACCTCGGAATAGTATCCCGGTGTAAAAAAAAAAAAAAAAAAAAAAAAAAACATTTGATATTTCCTAGTCCATTCGGAACAAAGAAATAGGGGGCCTCTGATGAGGATAAAATAATTTACAATTAACCGACTAAGATAACCGCGGAGTCCGTTTTTCAAATCCTATAATGTAGGAGGTAAATATGACGACAACTCTGTCATTCAGTTGGTGAATGAAGAGCATGATCCATCTCATTCAAATATTCCTGATCGACATTTGTGTAACCAACCTGATCTCGAAGATGACAATAAATACATCGTGTGACAATTAATGAGGTATGGGACATGAACATTTAATAGAGAAAGACTTTTCTGTTATACAATTCCAAGCACTAACTTAATCATTGGAGGGTCCTCAGTTGACACCCCACCGATGCCATCCGATGTGACATAATCTCCATTATTTTGCAGGTAAATGCTATCGTTTCGGGTCGCGAGGATTTTTGCTTTAACAATTGTAATTTGTATTTTTATTTTTTTTCTTATTTGATTACATCCTAAATTTTAAGAGATTTGATTGTAACCTTGTATATAAATGTATCAAGTTAGTCAATAAAATATATATACAATTCATCATTCAACTTTTCATTAAAGAACAAAACACTCTTAATGTGTTCCACTAAGATGGTATCTCTCCCATAAAACAAAGTATTGAATGAATGCTTATAGGTAGAATGTACCAAAGTTAACAAAATAATTGTTTTATCCCCATCACTTAACTTGACATTAATGTTAAACAAATCACAAATAATTTTGTTGAACAAACCAAGATGTTCTTGTAGGTTTACCCCTTCTTTTTTCATGAAGGAATATAATTCTTGCTTTAAAACTAACCGGTTGGTGAGATTTTTTCCCATATACAGATTCTCCAACTTCTTCAACATATCTGCCGCTAAATCTCTTTTATCACATCATGCATAATATCATCCGCCAGTGTCAATCGAAGCACACTCATTGCCTTCAAGTTGATCTTCACTCAATCTGTATCTTCCATCTTTTCTGGTTGAGTACCCAAAACATCTCCTAGACCATGCTGAATGAATAAATCCCTCATTTGAACTTGCAAAGACTGAAATTCTTTCTTCCATCAAGCTTCTCGACCATGTGCTTTTCATTTGGAATAGTTGCCGCCATGGCTCTGATACTAGTTGTTAGGGTTTCACACACAATTGGCAAATATATAATAGAAACACATACACACACACACACACACACACACACACACACACACACACACACACACACACACACAAGCAAAACGAGATTTATGTGGCTTGGCAAATTACTTAATCCACGGGTGAAGAACGACTAACTTTACTTCAAAACTTGATTATACACTATTTTCTCTCTCACAATCTCAACTTCTTTTTCTCTTTACAATTTTCTTAATCTAAACCTCTCACACCCATCTGTATTTATAGAGTCTTCAGACCCAATTCCTTGTTGGACAAAGGTCAACTTGCCTACTAGGAGTTAAAATATCATTCTTCAACTCTAAAATAGCAAGTACAATGTATTCCCTAAATCTTCTATTTTTTCCCCAAGTATTCTGACTTCCAAAATCAATTAGGAAATTTTTTCTCGCAGCTTTTAATAACACACTGTCCAAGTTGAACCAGTTCAACCCCGGTAGTAGCTAAAGCCAAAAGACTACCCGCCAAGGTTGAACCTGTTCAGCCCTATTTGAATCGGTTTAACTTTTGCAGTAGCTAAAGATAAACCAAAATCAAAAACTTCTAGCACCCCAATTTTGCACGTAATCAACACGTGATCAAAATATGTGTTCACGTACGTGCTCCACCATAGCTTCACCTCGAACAAGGATCTCTTCATAGCTCCACCTTAGCTAAAGTTTTCTCCACCTCAAATAAAGTACTATAATGAAATTGAGAAACACTATAACAGTTTACATTTTGGACTTTAGGAGATTTGATTGTAATTTGTATTTCGAATTTTTTCTTACTTGATTACATCCTAGAATTTAGGGATATTTGATTGTAACATTGTATATAAATGTATCAAGTCAGTCGATAGAAGATAACTAAGAGTTCAGAAACCTGCATGGGCCGAATACGACCCGCTACGGCAGAATCGGGTCTGCCAGCTGTACCCACTCTCCAA
>JAOTQH010278804.1:0-10306 GCA_025631255.1 Cornus kousa
GAGTCCAAATGGATTTCTTCTTGTCGGAGATGAAGATTAGATAGATTTCTTTCTGGCCAGAGATGAGATCGTATTTTATGGAAGAGATCACATTAATTTCTTGAATTTGTGATCCGATCCCAAGCCAACAAGCCCGAGCCCGAGCTTGCTGAAACTCTACCGAGCCGAGCCCAAGCCTGGTTAGGCCAAGCTCGGCTGAGCCCGAGCACCATTCTGGAGATAACGAACTGAGTCAAAGCTCGACTCGGTTTGGTTCATTTGCAGCCCTAGCTGTGAGGTCAATCTTTAGATCTAACAACTACAAGAATAAAGCTCAACGAATATTATGGCTGAATGTTGGTAATACCAATAATGCCCTCTAATGCAAATATACACTGAGTTTCCTCATTTTAGACATGCTCTTACAAGTATATATAAAGACTTATATTGTAAAGAAAATTTCATTACAACTATTTTATAAATTATATCATTTTTAATTCAATAATAACTAGTTTGGCTCCCACAAATGAATATTATGGCGGATTGTTGGTAATAACAACAATGCCCTCTAACGCAATAAAGAGAAATACATGACAAAATCTTTGCTTTGGCCCGACATTAAATTTATCTTTTAGGAGGCACAGATATGCACACAGGCCAATGGTATGACATGATACGGACACAACGACAAGTCAATTCTTAAGGGGAAAAAAATATGGAAGGGATGCGTAAAAATTAAAATATATTGTTATATACAACAACAAAATAATAATTCTTACCCATTTTATCCACTTTCTTGTGAATAAAATCACTAGTTTGTTTTTTAAAAACTTTATATTATATTTTAATTAACCCATAATATATTTTAAAATTATACTGAAATCACATTCTACTAAAAAAACTACTTACAAAGCTACCCTTCCACCTCCTGAAAGTGTCCCAAACGCATGCCATGTCTCATTTGCAAGACACTTCTAGTCGTGTCTGACACTGCTTTGGCATCCCTTTGAGAAGTGTTCGTGCTTCCTAGTTTATCTTATTTTTCCCTTCCTAACACCGCTTGTATATAAGACATACACTAGGTGATGTACTATATATCCTAGTAAAGAAAAGTTGCAATCTAAAGGAAATATACTCACAAGTACAAACTTTTTAATTTTTTATTTTCAATTCTGAAAGAGAGAAATTATCAAGTTCTCCTCACTCCCTGAGTATCACTTAAACTGAAGCCACATACGTCAGCGAATTGGGAGGTGGATGTTCTTTGACCAAAAGATGTGCCTCGTTTTTGGGGACCTTTCTAACCTTTGCAGGTTTCTCTTCTGTTTCCCCTGCTTTTAAGGGTTTCAAAATGGAGTCTAATCTAATCTAACACATACAACCTGGTTCCACATTTCAAAAGGTTAGGATTTCTTGTTTCATAAACACAGAAATGTTTCATTCTTCGCTTATTTTATTTCCATCAGGACTACTCATCCTTGAGTTGATGAGAAGTTTCACAAGATAGTTCATAATCTGGGACAGAATTTTACTTAAAAAAAATAAATCCTAAAAAAATCTAGGATGAACTTTGGTTTCTAGATTCAACAATTATGGATAATTTTATGAACTTATTTTAATTTAACACCACCTAAACATAATATTATTTTTTTAACTTTATGATAACAAAAAAATATAAACATCTATTTCTATAGAGTTGAAAACAAGAAAATTTTCAAATAGAAAGTAAACATACAGCAAAATTGATGATGTTTTCCAAAGAATCATTTCCAATGTATGAATGGATTTCCTCTCACAACCATCACACTCTTAAGGTCAATGGGTTGGTAAAAGGTGAGTGCATGAATTCAAATTGTAGGCTTTCAATAAAAATGAGATTTTTATCTTGGGGAAAAAGGAGAGAGGGGAGGAGGGAGGGTGAGAGAGGTTCAAATTTGTTCTTACCTTTGTCAAAGATTTTATGCTACATTAGGTGTGTATGAATGGAATGAAAATCCATTCCATTACTAAACCTATGGAATGGAATTTCAATAGTAAGATTAAATATTTTTGTAATATTCCCAATAAACCCTTCATCACATTCCAATAAGGCAAAAATATCTTGCATAGACCAAAAATCTTTCACATTCCATTTTTCACGTTTTTCGAGCTTCTTTATTAGACGTGGTAAAAGTCTTTCACCTTCCCTCTCTTCTGAATATACCTAAAACTGCCATTGACAAAAAATTACAGGACCTTCAACCATATTATATATATATATATATTATTGAGATTGATGTATCATTAAAAAATATATATATATATATATATATATATACATATATTAGCCTTTACATCAACTTCTTAGGTTAAGTATTCAACCAGTTTTTGGATAAAATTGCACTCACAGAATATTATTCAGATTGATTTTATTAAAAAGTAATGAAAAGGGTATTTTTGAGAAAAATCATTCCATTCCAAATTTAATGATAGTCAACCAAAATCATTCAATTTCATAACGATTCACCATGTCACACCAAACATTAGAATGGTAATACTCATTCCATTCCATTCTCATTCTCATTCCATTCCAAGTTGCATTTCATTCCATTCCTGCACACCAAACGTAGCCTTAGAGGAATCATATATAGAAAAAACAATAATTTTTCTATATGTTGAACTACTCCCCATACAAATTTCCAGTGTGTCAACAGACACTACTGGAGTCTGTGGATCGAGTATATGGAGTAAGAGACGAGCACTGGGAGGCATTCTACAGGAGACATGGTTTCTCCAGCCCCCCACCCCATCATTCACACTTCCCACACCAGGGAAGGGGGAGTGATTGTAGAAAGAACACACAAATACTCTCCACCCCAAATAATAGACTCACCCCATCCCTTGTCTTAATCATCGTTAGAAAACAAAAAAAAAAATTCCCTTTTATTCATTTTCCGACATTTTATTAAGAAAATTAAAGTAATACAAGTATCAAGTAATGTACATTCAGGTAAGATACATGTTGCAGTAACATATCGATTTACACATGAAAAAGATCATTGTGGATTTTGCATTGTTAGATTATAGATGTCGTTAGCAATACCAATAATAGCATTTTGAAGTGCAATCTAGATGATTAGCCAATTCACAGGGGAAAAAAAATCTACCTCAACTCCATAGCCTTTCGCATATACATTGGTAAAGAGTTCAGAAGGATCTGGCATCGGGCTTTCCTGTAATAGGGGGAAAAATATGTCCATGACCAATAATAGAAATAAAAAAAAAAAGCAAGCTTTTCGAAGTGTCGCAGTAGATCCACTAAACAATTAAGATAAAGAATATGGTGTGCTTCTCACCTTGGCTTGAGCAATGGCTTCATCTACCTGTTTCCTCAAGTCTTTCTCAATATCCTGAACAAAAAATCAATAAAAGAGAAAATTCAAGGCCAGAACCTCGTTGTGCAGTAGTTCTTCACAGGTATGATTGGCATCACACCCTCAAAATCAAAGAGAAGAATAAATATCCAAATAATTAAAGCTAATAATAAATTCTCCTTAAGGAACTTAACCCAACCAATTTTTATTTTATTTTATTTTATTTTTTGAAAGTAACCCAACTAAATTTCAAAGTATAGAATTTTACATTCTGTAACTTAGTTCAAGGATCCAAAGTCATTAGATACCTTGAGCTCTTTTTCAGTGGCTAGATCATGAGATAATATCAGCTTTCTTATTCTTTCAATTGGATCTCGCTCCTGGAAGTATTAAAATCCATCCAAAATAGAAGTCAATAATAATAATAATCATCATCATCACCACCACCACCATTATCATCATATGAGACACGTAAAGACATAAGATTAACAAAAAATTCCCTTTAGACTATAATAGATTGTTATTGAGAATATATCAACCTGTCTAATACCACTTATTTCATCACGTGTGCGGTAGGTGCTCCCAGGATCAGACATAGAGTGACCATGGTACCTGTAAGTGTCCATTTCAAGAATCTGAACACCAACATCATAAGCAAAGACAAATATTAGTTGTTTCAATACAAACGACAGAAAAACAAAGTACTAAAAATTCACAAGGAATTACTCCAAGCACCTGTTAGATATGACATATGCAAAAACTATTACGCATTGCTGTATGAAATGTATGCAACATGGAATATGCAACTTCCAGAACTTGGTTTCACCTGTTTGCAATACATTAAAATATAAAAGCTATTTCTGGATCCATTTAACGTACAAATCTACATGGATTAAGGTATACAATTTATAATAGAACCACAAAGCACATTTCATATCCGTGGTTTAGAATGCCCATGTCCCAATTAAACATCTGTCTTTACTATATCCGAGCACATCCCTACAACGAGTATAAACAAAGACTAAGGTGGATTGGGACACCCCCTCAATTCTGACTAGTTTTAACTTAACCACTTAAAAGCATGACAAAATTTCTCCCTAATGGTCAGGATTCAAATTTTGTTAGGCACCATCACAAAAAAACTAAATTTACAATTTTATCTTCAATGTTTTTAAGGTCCTTTTTTCCTCATAAATGAGATTGTTCAAGTTTTAAAGGATATTCTTGTTCGTTTTGCTGACAAAAGCCCTCCTTTCCTGAAATGGATACGGTTGCCACCTTGTTGGGTAGGGGGAGGAAGCTGCTAATAGTGGATTCCCGTGTGACCTCAGAAATCATCATTATCTACAATCAAATGACATAAAAAATAAAAAATAAATAAATAAAATTAGAAAGGACAATTCTCATTTTTTTATGCCACCGAATTCCACAGTGAGTCAACCCTAAACTCTCATCACGCCAGCCCTCCAATCTTCACAGGCTACTCACCAACCATGACCCAAAACCTTCAAAATGGACACCAAAAGATAGAAGGGGGTGTGTGCGCAGATCCAATTTTCATGGGAATGTATTATCGATTTCTAAATATCCTATATTCACAGTGTTTTTGGCTTTTTAAATGATCAACCAACGCAATTCAACAAACCTCAACTCAGCAAAGCCTTGCTGCAACTATTTGAGCCTATTTCACCATTTTGCTCTAAGGTCATAATGTCATGTCATAAATAAATAAATAAATAAAAACTTTTATTGATCATGATTAAGCATTAGAATCACATTGAATCACATCTTGAACACGTTGAGGTACATCGTCCATAATCTCTCCATTGAATTTCAGCACAACTGCAGCCTTAGAAAGAGCATGAGCAACACTATTTGCTAAGTGAGAGATATACTGAACTTCAAAGCCTCCATTGTTTTGCATCAAATCTCAACAACCATTAGTAATTACCAAGAGGTAAGAATTATCAAAGCCTTAACTTTTGACTGCATTAACCACCACTCAAGAATCACTCTCTAAATAAAGTTGCTAAAACCCAATTTTGCTGCCAACAGGATAGCTTGATGAAGAACCAATACTTTAGCGGTGGATGCATATATGGTTTTGTCAAAGTAACTCACAGCAGTCCTCAACATTTCTCCCACATGGTTTCAAGCTACAATTCCAGTAGCAGCCAACTTGTATTTTTACAAAAAGCAGCAACCAAATTGATTTTCACTGCCTAACTGAAGTAAGAACCACATCTTCCTCTTGTACCCTCTGTGGTTCTCTGAACTCATAAAACTGAGCCATGCCTCGTTCTATTATCTTGATCTTTGGACCACCTCTTCCCATTGAACTCATACATATGACCAATATTTGAAGTAAGCATGCAATAGTAAAAAAAAAATATAGCATAAAATAATATAAAATAAACTCTTCTAATATTTTCGTTCCCAATATTCATCACACATTTGATATAAGAAAAAAACAGAGGACAAAACGCTAGAAGCCGAGGTTCAGAAAGATACTACTTCAAAACTCAAATCACAAACGGTTCCATCAAATATTATGTATCACATGTATAGAATTTGAGTCAAATGAAGTACTTGATTCTCGTGTCTCAACATTACTAGAGGATGAACAAGCTTTAAGAAAAACAGGTACTTGTGATGGTTTCATGAAATTCTAAATAGATCTCAAAAAGAGCACTAGGCTCTCCTATTATATGCTATCACGGGACATGCTACTGTAAAGATATTTGAGATAATGAACAAATGCACCTAAGCACAACAATCCCAATTTCTCATGCTACGCATTCTACTCTAAGTGAGTTTCAAAATCTAATGGTGTGAAAATTTAGACCAATTAAGACAATCTCTCCCAGGTCAGTCAAACATCCCTTCTGAAAACAACTAATTAGACCAATCTCAACCAGCATGTATTGAGAGGTAAGCTGATTTATAGAGAGTAAGAGGATTACTGCATCTACAGTTATGTCTCCGCTGTTATGTGCTTTCCATTGGTGAAGAAATCAATCATAATTATTTCTGATGCTCACATGAAGTATACACATTTTTTATTATTACTCCCCTTGTTTTCCTGGTAAGTTAATATTGTCAGTCTCTTTCGACTTCTAAAATAATCCCTGTTAATATAAAAAGCTAACCAGAAAATTGCTAGGACGAAACACTAGAAAACTAATTAAGAAAGACAACAAAGTCGGAATGGAATAGAGAAAGTGCAGACTATCAGATGGATTAAATTCACATACACACATGACCCAACAAAAACTAAAAAAAAAGCCGTAGAATGGCACAAATGCCTGAAAAATGCACTCACAATGGGTCCATTCTTTAAAACGTGCTCCTTAGCAAATTTGCATGCTTGTTTCACAGCAATAGCATCCATACCATCTACCTGTTTCAGAATGTGAATTGTATGACAAACAATAAACCATTGAAAACAGCAATACATGGAAATATAAACAACAATGCTCCCTCTGTATACATACACACACGCTAATAATAATAATAATAATAATAATAAAATAAGATAGCCCATTTTCCTTTTTGAATGCTCTGCAGAAAATGTCCTCTTTGAAAAGTCTCTAGTTAAAAGTCAATAGATGTTGTAGATTTTTCAAACTATCAATTTCCAGTAAATGTGGATATACTAACTAATGTGCTATACTTAGTTGCTAATGACCAGAACTGTACCAATCTTTGTGAGTGCATATATCATCACATATAAATATATTTCATCATTACAGAGTAATTCAAACTAAAGACATAAAAGTATATATAAACTGTAGCAACAAAATCATTAGAAACTCCATATAAAAATAATAAAATAAAATAAAATAACCCCAATGTAGCTCAGTATCACCTTAAAACCAGGAACATAATCCCCTCTCTTGTAGTATGCCGGACTCTTCGCCCTCTCCACTCCGCCGTCCCCATTCCATCTGCCACATCAATCCAGTTCAACACAATTAACCCCAAATACACACAACATATGTTCGATTGGGAAAATAACCCAAGGAACCCCCAAAGTCACACGACATATGTTCAATTCAAGTATGAATGTTTCAGTCCTTACAGTGATTGTTTTCGCAAACCAAGATTGCAGGAAGATCCCAAAGCGCAGCCATATTAAGGGCCTCAAACAACTGACCCTGATTCGCCGCGCCGTCACCGTACAACGTGAAGGTCACGTGCTTTTCCTTGGAATACTTCTGAGCAAAGGCCAACCCACAACCCAAAGGGATCTGAGCCCCAAGGATCCCATGCCCTCCATAGAACCCACTGTCCTTCTTGTAGATAAGCAATCGACCCGCCTTTCCCCCGAGAGCAGCCGTCGCGGCGGCCCATCAGCTCGGCGAAAGCCTCAAAGAGGGTCCGCCTCGGCCGAGGAAGAGGCAGTGGTCGAGATAGGCGGTGATGATGCATTCCTCCTTGGTGATGGCGCCTCCATGCCGACGGCCACCGCTTCCTGGCCGTCGTAGAGGTGGCAGAACCCTCGGATCAGCTTGGCCTTGTAGAGCGAGTCCGCAGCGATCTTCATGCGGCGCATCAGCGAAATATCATGGAAGAAGGTCATGAGCTCTTTCGGGGAGGTCTCGACCGTGCGAGAGGATGGGTCGCATTTGTGGCTGGTGAAGGGGACGCTGGTTTCAACGGTGATGGTGTCATTTGAAGATGATGAGAATGGACGGCGGAGAGATGGGGTGTAGGATACGGCGGTGGAGAGGGGTTTTAGGAGATTGGAAGAACGGCGTGATAGAGCCATATCCGCCGTCGGGTTGATCCAATTGCTGCCGGTGTGGTGGTCTGAAAATGGAAGGGAAGGGTTTGGCGATGGTGATAAAGGGTGATACAATACTGAATTGAAAAAAGTGTTTCATGACTGACAGAAGGGCCAGATTGGGAAAGTGTTTTGTAGTGCAGTGTTCTGAACAGTGTAGAACAGAATAAGTGTTTTGTAGTGTGGTGTTCTGAAATAGGAACAAAACAGGTTTGGCGAGAACAATTTATTCTGAGAAACTTGGAACAAAAAAATAGTAGAACATGTTTGATAATTTATTTCGTTCCAAGAAATATGTTTGGTAATTTCATTAACTTTGGGCTATTGTTCTACAAACTACAGTGAATAGTGGGCCGGCTTCAATTTGGGAACAAGGAGGAACACGATTTTTTTGTTCCTGAAATTGGGCCAAAATCAGAAAGTGTTCTTGCACTGTTGCACATAATACAACCCATGCCAAACAAGTTGGTGTACTCAATAGTGTCCGTTTGCACTGTATGGAAGGGCATAGAACAAGATAGAGCAATATCCAAACAGGGCCCTACAAGTTGTCAAAGTTGGAAGAAGACAGGTGCAGATATAAAAGGAAAGTTGCAACAAAAAATAGGGTTTGACGCGCAGCGTTCCAGAGAGTCGATTAGGGCGACTCGGGTTGAAGATTTGAAAACGACGACCGATCTGAAAAGAAGCTCTTTGAAAAAACTCATACAAACCAGATTTTTTATACTTATATTCAATTTCAACATGTGTACTGATTTTCTTTGCGAAACCCTAATTTTTTGTGAGTTTTATGTTTGAATGGTTTATACTCATCTCTATATACTTAAATTAAAATGGGTATCTTTCGTTGTCACCTGGATATGCTGTCTCTGTTCTTTGAACATCACTTTCTTTTCTATGTTCTTTGCACTGAAACTTTTTTTTTTACCCCATCCATTGGAAGTGTCGGTCTCTTATCGAAGAGCTTTGATCCCTGTGTAGAGATGGAAAAAGTGGTTCTGATCTTTACCTTTGTTGCTGAATTTGATAAACCTCTAACTGAAATGGGATTCAAGTAATCGTGTTTCGTAAATGCTTAATAAGAGGGAGAGAACTAATTATAATATCTACCCTTTAGATTCTACTCTCAGAGTGTAGAAATCAGCGTTGCATGTTAACATTCTCCAGTTAATGTTCATGAGCCGATCTATTTTTTCTCTGTTGCAACATTTTTTTCTCCATTTTGTAAGTTTCAGTGTTCGATTGGGTTATTGTAATTCATAATTTGTGTAAAATGATTTTTTCATATAGTTTTGTTTTTTCATCAATTTCATTCTTAATATCAATTTAATTCTTAATATCGGCTTCAAGATGTTAAGTGCCTAGTCTCTCAGATCTTAACCCCCATTAAAGCGATCATGTTTACAGTTATTGGTCGATTGATCTCTAGATTGCTTCCCATGTGCTGGTTGAATTGATTGACTCTGATATTGTCATAATTTTATACAAGTTGATCCTAGACGTGGCTTTTGATTTTCACATGCATGCAAGCATTCTTTTTAAGCCCTTTTGATTCAGTACAGTTTGATGCATTTTAGGTTAAGTTGAGCTTTGATCTTTGATTCCTTAAATATCTGCCTGAATTTGAAGTGCCCTTTTGTTTCTCTATGAATACTATATGGTAGCAAGTGATTTTCATGAATGTTTTGCCTGAATACTAAAAGTTCTGAAGGAATTATCAATCAACATTTGCTATATGTTTACTAATCTTTTGATCATACTTGGTTCAAGCTTGTGGAAGCTTAAGATATTTGAAATTCTGAATTGTTATCTAATTTCTATATTTTGGATCATGAGTGAAGGGCTCAGGTCTAGTTTGACTGACTTCTTTATGGAACATAAAATATTTATTATACTGATGACTTCTTGTTAAAAGGAAGTACAATATATTATTTTCACCCTAAGTTAAAGTAATTTAATTTTTATTTAAATACTAATCTTCAAAATCAAGTACCATGAAAAAAGTGACGGGTTTAAAAGTTAAATTGTTATTTCTGTGACAATAAACCTGCAAATAAGTAATTGTTTTTTTTTTTTTTGGATCTATACATCGCGTGAATTAAGCTTATTTAGTTTGAATTTCTTTCAATATTCAAATTTTGAATATGGTTCATATATTATATTTAAAGTTATACAGAAACCTAAATTT
>JAOTQH010278815.1:0-10305 GCA_025631255.1 Cornus kousa
GCGCTTATGACAATAAAAAAATTAAAAAAAAAAATTTAAACTCCAATTTCAAAATTTTGGGATTTTTGGAATTTTTATTAAAAAATTAAAAACTGAAATACTTCAAATGCTCTTAAGGGGATTTTTGAATTTTTATAAAAATAAAATTGATGTTTAGGGACAATTTTTTACAAAATATCAAATTATAGGGAGAGAGATGTTGTTTTTGGGCATATTTTAAATATATATATATATATATTTATATATATAACAAGGATTTCTTTGCACTTTACATTAAATAAATAATAATAAAAAATAAAAAATAGAAGAGTGTTTTGATTGGATTGCAGTTGTTAACCATCCATTAGTTTCTAGTGTATCAACGTTACATACCGAAAGAGTGCGGATATTAGCTGTATTCCATTACAATTTATTTATTTTTGGCAGGTAAGTCATACAAAATCACATTCGACAAGATTTGTTTACTCACAAGTGAGAGTAGATAGATTATCCATATAAATATAAAGAAAAATGATATTTCAACTGAAATATCTCACCGATTACTTTGGTAGAATCTATGTGACCTGTCTAGTTAGGCCACTTCTATTCATTTCTCTCTCATCTCTTCTCTCTCATTTCTTTCTTCTTCTCCTTCTATTTCTCTCTCCTTTTTTTCTTTTTCTCATTCTATTTCTCTCTTTAATATCTCACGCACCGACTAAACGAAGAGGGAGAGATTTGATAACTATTAGAAGAGAATAACTTAACCTAGAATTTTGTGCGAAAGTTGAATCTACCAAGCTTTATTGTTTCTCCTTTTATTTTTATTTATTTTTTTTTCTTTTTTTAATTGTTAAATTTGCTTACCTGGATTGCCATCTATATTCTGTCAAACTAATCTGCCAAAAACATAGGCCTATCTATCACGACCCAAATAAAAAATTTAGAAAACAATATATAAGGAAATCAGTTAATATGATCGAATTTATTTCAACAAAAGATATGGTCCTTATTTATCACTTTCCAAATTTTATATTTATGCACTATCTGTACATTTCTAATTGGATCACATAAAACCAAAAGTAGGATTAAGATCTACTCACGGCAAATCTTGTCCAATCACATTTCATCTCTTTATGTTTATGAATTTATACAAAAATTTATACTAGCTCTACACAAGTATTCACAACAAATTAAACTCAAACTCGGCCCATTTGCTTAGGGTTTGTTTGGTAAAGTTAGGGTTTTCATTTTTGACGCTGTTGAATTTTTTAAACACTTTTAATTTTACTATTTGAGTATAATAAAATATGTTTTTAAATTTTATTTACTATTTAAGTATAGTTGAAAATTAATAAAATAATATTTCATTTACTATTAGAGTATAATTGAAAAATAATAAAATAACATTTTAAAATTTACTATTA
Organism: Cornus kousa; assembly: GCA_025631255.1. Taxonomy (NCBI): domain Eukaryota; kingdom Viridiplantae; phylum Streptophyta; class Magnoliopsida; order Cornales; family Cornaceae; genus Cornus; species Cornus kousa. Next base: position 1,407 of record JAOTQH010278815.1, read on the forward strand.
GAGGATAATAAAATATTTTTAAAATTTAATTTACTGTTTGATTGTAATTAAAAAATAATAAAATAATTTTTTGTTTACTATTTTAGTATTATTGAAAATTTATAAAATAATAAAATAACATTTTTTATTTTTCTATTCTAGTATAATAAAATATATTTTTTAATTTTATTTACTAAATAAGTATAATTGAAAAATAATAAACTTATATTTTATTCACTATATGAATGTATTTGAAAATTAATAAAATAATAAAATAAACTTTTTAATTTAACTATTCGAGCATAATAAAATATATTTATTATCCGAGTATAATTGAAAAATAATAAAATAACATTTTTCTAATTCTCATTTTAAAAAATAATAAAATAACATTATTTTAAGACCAAAACTGAAAATCAAAGCTCACATTTGTAGAGTTGAGAATTGTGAAGAAAATATAAAAAGAGATTTCAAAAGTTTTGAAATACGAAAAAGCAGATAAATAGGTTTAACAACTCTAACTCTTGGTTGGTAATAAATAAGATTAAAATGAATGTATTCTGTCCCCCAAGTGCTTTGTGTGTATTTTGACGATCGACACGACACATAGATTCGCCACCACAGCAATAACAGCAAGACCCAAAAAAAATCAAATAAATAAATAATTGCACATATGGTGTCATAAAGAGATTAGGATGGAGACACCTAATAAAGAATCCAAATCTAAGATAAACGAGTCATTTACAGTTGACCCAATTTCAGAACTCTTGAATGAAGGTATATACTTTGAAGAGTTTGGATTTGGATATACGCATTAATTGGTCAGAAATAACCGTATTTAACTCTTCTTTATAATTTGTCAGCATGACACACCATTTCTATATTTTGGATAAACTCCATGCACCTCCACCTCTATTCTCTCCCTTGTTATACAGTTTACCGTTATGTACACACACAACACATACTTCTTTTTATCCTCTCTACCTCTCAAATTTACTAACAGTTGTTTTTACTCATGTTCTATAATTGTAGTCTCTAATAAAAGCTAAATTACACCAAAAATTAAGTAGGGGTGAAATGGGGTATTTTACCTCTTCAAGATAGAATGGTAGAGTAGTATATATATATATATACACACACACGCACGTATAGATAGATAGAGAGATATAAACGTGTAAAAGTAGTCCTCCCTAGGAATTTGCTGCTTTTCAGCACACATGCAAAGCAGCTAATCCTTTGATTTTGTGAGACCAAACCAGAACCATTCACCATCCGGTATTCTCTCTCGGTAGCCCACAGAAAAATCAGCAACTACGGATCCATATATACTTTTGGATCAGTAGAGGAGAGGGAGGGATTGGCTTCTACGGAAACCAGTTACCGATCACATCAAATGGAGAACACACATGGAGTTGAACCCGTAGCAGGTCCAGGAGGTGGAGGAGGAGAGCCTTCTATTCGAGAGAAGAAGCCTCGTCTCAACAAATATGCATTTTGTTGCGCCCTCGTGGCTTCGACCAATTCCATTCTCTTGGGCTATGGTGTGTTTTTAATTTCTTCATATCTTTATATTCATTCTATAATTATTCTGTACACATTACAATGTAATTATATAATACTGTATATAAATACTCGGATTCTACCAATTCTTACAACCCCTTTTGAATTTGGGATCTAATTGTACTTTACCCTATTTTAAAAGGGTTCGAAGCCTAGTATATATGTTACTGGGTAAATTTGAAATTTAATAGCATTTTACTCAATAGGGTTCGAGATCTTATATCTTACTTGATGAAAATACTTGAACCATCAAAAAAAAAGTAAAATGTTATTAAATTCCAAATTTACCCGGTAATACATATACAAGATTTGAAAAAAATGCTTTAGGAAAGATCTACAAGAAAAAAAGAGGGTAAAATGCTTTAGGAAGGATCTACATGAAAAAAAAAATTATTCACATAAAATGTTTCTTTATTAATTTGATATCATCATCATTGGAGTCTGTAGGGCACATGAATTTTCTTTCTATTTGTAGTTTTATAAGATTTAATGTTCTTAAAATTATTACTCTTTATTAGTAATGGATAATGGATAGGGACAAATGTGTGTACTAATGTACTATTAAAATCAATGATCCACACATTAGTGAACATGCTCCAACCATGAAAAAAAGGTAAAATGCTATTAAATTCCAAATTTACCCAGTAACGAGATTTGAAAAAAAATGCTTCAGGAAAGATGTACATGAAAAAAAGGGGTAAAATGTTTTAGGAAGGGATCTACATGAAAAAAAAAATTTATTGACATAAAATTAATGTTTCTGTGCTAATTTGATATCATCATCATGGGAGTCTGTTGGGCACATAAATTTTCTTTCTCTCTCTCTCTCTCTATATATATATATATTTGTAGTTTTGTAAGATTTAATGTTCTTAAAATTAATTATTACTCTTCATTAGTAATGGATAATGGATAGGGACAAATTTGTGTACTATTAAAATCAATGATCCACACATTAGTGAATAATGGTACGAATTTAGGGTATTTATTATTTTTCTTATTTTGCAAAATACATATATATATATATTTTCTTATTTTTATTATTATATATGTGCAGATATTGGAGTGATGAGTGGAGCAATCCTTTATATAAAGGACCACATGAAAATCTCAAGAGTCGAAGAGGAGGTATTGGTGGGTTCTCTCAATGTGTGTTCTCTTATTGGATCTTTTGCCGCCGGCTCGACATCCGATGCGATCGGCAGGCGATACACCATTGTCTTGTCGTCGGCCACTTTCTTGATAGGTGCACTCCTTATGGGCCTGGCACCCTCTTATCCATTCCTGATGGCGGGAAGGCTGATTGCCGGAATTGGCGTGGGCTACTCGCTCATGATCGCTCCGCTCTACTCGGCCGAGATCTCCCCGGCCTCGTCACGTGGCTTACTGGCATCTCTCTCCGAAGTGTTCATTGTTTTAGGTATTCTCCTCGGGTACATTTTCAACTATGTACTGTCAGGACTGCCGGAGCACATGAACTGGAGAATCATGCTTGGCATAGCAGCAATACCGGCGTTTTTCATCGGCGTCTGTGTCATCTTCATGCCGGAGTCGCCTCGCTGGCTCGTCATGAAAGGCCGACAAGAAGAAGCAAAGAAAGCTCTGGGAAAAGTTTCCAACAACCCTGAAGAAGCTGAATTGAGACACGACGAGATACTGAAAGACCTTGAGGATGCCTCTAGCAGACCCAAAGGAATGAAGGTGTGGAAGGAAATACTGTGGAAGCCCACTCCTCAAGTTCGCCGGATTCTCGTCTGCGCCCTCGGAATTAACTTCTTCATGCAAGCATCCGGCAACGACGCCGTCATTTACTACACGCCGGAGGTGTTCAAGTCGGCCGGAATTCACCATAAGAAACAGCTGGTTGGGATCACAGTGATCATGGGGCTAACAAAGACCGCATTCGTTTTGGTGTCGGCGTTGTTCCTGGACCACTACGGCAGGAGGCTCCTTTTGTTAATCGGCACTGGCGGGATGATCGTTGCACTAGGTGGGCTGGGGCTGGGGTCCAAGTTCCTTGAGAATCACGAGGCTGGTCACAAGCCACAATGGGCCATCGTGATATGTGTGATGTGTGTGTGCATGTTTGTTTCCTTCTTTTCGATTGGGCTTGGGCCCATTACGTGGGTGTACACGTCGGAGATATTTCCGACCAGGCTCCGGGCACAGGGTAACAGCCTGGCCATATCGGTGAACAGGTTGGTGAGTGGGACGGTGGCGATGACATTTCTGAGCATATCTCATGCCATATCATTTGGGGGAATGTTTTTTATTCTGTGTGGAATAATGGTGGTGGCTTTCGCTTTCTTTTACTTCGTGCTGCCCGAAACTAAAGGCAAGACGTTGGAAGAGATTGGGGCACTCTTTGAGAAGGAAAAAGACGGTGATAAAAATCGACAGTGAGTGAATTGGATAATAGGATTGGGCTTTTGGAGTTCAGATGTCAAAAAGTTAGAAAAAAAGGGCAATGGTGTCTATAACACTAGTTATAGGACATGACGGCTGTGTATAATGGTTTAATTTGTTATATTCAGTAACATATTGAGCCGTCGTGCTCATATGATTGATGCTACTTCCATTTCACCTTATATCAAAATTATGTGTCAATCATATATATTATTTATAACTAAATCTATTTAATGGAATAAGGGCTTTTTGGAATAATAAATCAAACCCCTCATCAACTCAAATAAACCCAACCCTACCAGGGAGTTTCACAGCAATCTTATCAGTAGTTGCGGCAAGGTTCCACAGTCCATCTATAAAAATCTACCGAGGGATTTTCTTCTTTAGAAAATAGTACCTTGTTTTTTAGTTGTTAACTCCCAATCCACAGAGAGCTTGAAATATTCATCATGAACAGATCATCTTCATCGAAAAGAGATAACGTTAAACAAAGTGAGGAATTTAATGTTAAACAAAGTGAGGAGGAGAGGGGATCATTACACTTGATGTTGTACAAAAGAAATAATAATAATAATAATTAATAAAAAAAAAAAAAAAAAAACACAACTTTGAGGCATAGCAGCAACTGCAGGGTCACATACAGGAGGGGAGAGAAGAAATTTTGTATGACGAAAAATTTGCAACTGAATTTCACAACTTTGTTTAAAGAACATTATATCCTTTCTGCCTAACCTGTTTTGCATTTGCTGGTTTGACCTCTGCTGGAATTCTTAATTATGGAGTTTAATGTTAAGGTCTTGCTCCTATATATATTTGTCATTATCTAGAGAATTATTATTATTATTATTATTATTATTTTGGTGGATGGTAAAGCAAACACACACTTTTTTGTCCACGCTTGGACTCGAATCCCTCCCCTCTTTTTTAAAAATGAGGATGTTATACCATTAGGACAATAATTATTATTGAGAAATGAAGTTATTGCATTCTTGTACTAAACCTTAATTATTATTGAGAAGTGAAGTTATTGCATTGTTGTACTAGACCAAGTTAAACTATTTCGATTCAAGCCTCAATGTTTTTTTTTTTTTTTTTTTTAGTATCAGAAACTCACCTAGGCAGGGCCCCTTAGGGACCCACCCTAAGCTACAAACCTGAGGTGAAAGAGCCTCCCCCACTCAATGTATTATGTTGTATAAGTAACATTGATGAATTATTTATAAGTAAATCCATCTCCAATTTGTTATTAGTTGGGTATCCGACCCAATAACTCAATTCGTTAAAGATGTAAATTTTAAAAAAGTGATGTAAATATTTTATGTCAAATGAGATTTAGTAAACAATGATTAAAAAAAAAAAAAGAGTAGCCACAGAAGATAAATAAATAAATAAACAAAAAGAAAACAACAGAAGATTAGTATTAATGAAAAATAAAATAATATAATAACAGGAGACAAAATAGAAAGATGGAAGGGAAAAATTAAAAAAAGTATTTTAATAAATTGTGAATATTATATATTATAATATTAGATAATATATTTATAACATATTATATATACTATATGGTATCAGATTATTATCTGGGCGGGAATCCATTTTCGCTAATTGTACCTCTGAAGACACCAAATTTTAAGCATCCCCACCACCTCCCTCAATTTCACCCTTCTTTGGCATATGATATGATTCAACCGTTTTACTCCTTTCTGGTAAGGCACCCTCATTAAATGATTTGGTGACCAACAACTTAATTTCTATGTCAACAGAACAAGAGACTTCATTGGGTCATGCAATTTTAATTGAACCCATCGCATTTACCTCAATCACCATAGTGGGTTAACTTATTTTACAGATATATTTATGTTACCAAATATAACTCGACATAAAGCATGGTTAAAAGATAAAAGCAATCACAAATTAGGTGTTCAGCATCAAATTAATAGAAGCTAGAGCATTACTAAGTCTTCTCGAGGCACCATAATTTCTGCCGGGTAAAATTCCATGAGGCTGGCCTGAAGGAGGATGGATCCAGTATGTTCTCTTTCTCAAACTTGGTAGTTACTCCTTTGTCAGTTATAAAAGGGCTAACTCAGTGCACGATACTCTTGTCATTACGAAATTTGAGAAGGGTCAGATGTACGCAGTTTTACCTCCGCCTATAGAGACTGCTTTCAATTTTGAACTCGTGACCTCCAAATTAAAATAGATTAACCTTATTGTTGTGTCAACGCCCACTCTCGTCCTTAGTCAATTATACCCCTTGTTATTTCAAAATTTTTGAAAATTTCAGGAATTATAAATCCTATAATATTGTACCACTAAATTGGTAATGCAGTGACCAAGTTTGGTACCCTTTATATTTCGGGATGTTGCTCCTAGATATGCACAGGGAACATTTCATATAGACAGTCTGAATCATGCACCATTTCTGTCTCCCTGAAAGTTCAAAAAGAGTAGCTAACCCTTATTTTCAAATTTTTAGCCATTAGTCACATGACTCAATTATTGAAAACTAAACACAATAATTAAGAACCAGAGTGGTTCATCAGTACTCTCTTACAATCTTGGCTCATGGTGTGGTTCAATGCTCTTGTCTTGTGCTTTCAACATTATTCTTTTGTGATTAAAAGGAGTTATGTAACATGAAAGTTTTGAAATATCATATAGTTATACACACACACACACACACACATATATCATATGTTATGACCAATGGAAAGTGAGATACATTTGTACAACCTTACCAATTAAAGTCATAGACCAAAAACAAACTAAGAACTGAGTCTGAAATTTTCAGAGCCAATTTGAAGAAAGCAAAAGTAGAGGTCAGGAAATCTCTGTTATGTTAAAATTTCAACTTGGAAAAGCTGAACCCATCTAACAAAAACTGTCTTTTAGCTATTGGTAGGACGTTTGATGTAAAGGCCAAGTCCTGCACTCATTGGATTGTTTGTATTTTCTTGGATGTTTCTCTACGACTTCAAGATGCTCCAGAGAGAGAGAGAGAGAGAGAGAGAGTGTGTGATCTTTAGGATCATATTTATATAGTTTTGGTAATTGAAATGATGAGTACTTTCCAAGATATAGCAGTTTCTTGGTTAATTAAATCTAGACTCAACTTGTCTTTTAATTACTGAAGAAGTTCGAACAAGACATGAGTATGTTGACAATGGTTAATTAAATCTATTAGGTTGAAACCGTGTTAAAGGGTACTATAAAATATTTGCTAAAATGAGACACATGAAAGATAACAACATTGCCTTGGTCCTTCAATGCGGATCTTGATCTTTCAAAAAAAACACACACACACACTCTCTCTCTAACATGCAGATTTGGTAAGAGGAGAATTGGTAGTGGTTGTCCTTGTGGTGCATTTGTATCATCTCAAAACTTTGGAAATTTCAGTGTTCCACACGAATCTCATTGTAATAAAATTTGATTATGATGGATTTAAAGTGACTGCAGTCCATTTCCTCATTTGTTACTTTGCACACACTTTGTACTTGATTTTATGTGTCTACGCGGAATTGGACTTCGATTTCCAAGCATGGGACGATACTTGCCACAAATGATTCCAAGAGACTGGATGGGCCGAGGAGAGATTAATCCGCAATGGACTAATCTTCCAACTCAGGTTATAGGACGGACATTTCAAATTAGAAGGTTTCCTCACTATAAGTGTCAGCACCCGTTGCTAGAAATTCTATTCAGGAAGGGCACAATGTAATAATAATAAATTTGGGGGAATAATTTTAAAAATTTTACACACACAAAAATGCAAAGATTTAAAAGTTGAGGGGGTACATGCCCCCTCTTGGCCTTAATTGGCTCCGTCTACGAGTGTAATACACGTCACATTTGTAGAGAATGACTCATTAAACTGAGACCAATTGATTTGGATCTAACATTCCAACTCAACTTTAACAGTACTGCTCACAATTTCAAAAATTGTAGATTAAGAAGAACTCACTTGAAGAGAATAATTAATAAGGATTAGTGTTTTAGCTATGTAAGCAGTTTTGGTATGATTCTTCACAAATAATGCAATGGAATATTCCCACAAGTAATGTGTTCCAATGACCAAACCAAACAAGCGTTGTTCTCTCTTACTGTCATGTTAGAGATATATTCAGAACACATTATTTATTGATTTTGCTCTGGTAAATGGGGACACGAATACTATATACTTTGTAATGAAAGGAGTGTGATGGTGCAAGAATTTTATAAAGAGCTAACAACTAGTAAATGGAGATAGTTGTGTATTCTACATCTTCAGTTTTTAGTGCCATGAGTTCCGCTTCGAGCATTGCAATACTTCTCACATTACATATTTTAAAAGAATGTCAATGCTCAAGAACTCATCATGGTAAGGATTGAATTCACCAATTTTCGGTTTCCAATTTATTTAAAGAGCAGTTGTTAAATAATACAATTAAATTTTAAACACTTTTTGTATATTGAAGTTATATTATTGAGATAGAAGCATTGGCCAAAATGTCAAGGCTTTGAGCTTTGGTGATGTGAAAATGTCCAAAATAAATATAAAATTAAATAAAAATAAAGTTCTTTTTTGTTTTTGTTTTTGTTTTTTTTTAATAAATTACACGGACCTCTTCTATCGTTTGCCTAATTACAAACACCTTTCTTTTGGTTTGAGAAATTACTTGAACCTCCCCTAAATTGAAATTAACCTACATTGACTTCCCTTATGTTACTCTGGACACAAGTCAATGACGTTTTTTGTTAATGTCATGTACTAAATAAATTACAATTCTCATATTACTCTTTGTCCATCTTCTCTCTCACATACACATACATGGTAATACAATCATTTACTATAATAACTTGTGTATGTTAATTTCATTTTTAGATAAAATTTGAATACTTTTTCGAATTATAGGAGAGATTTTTGTAATTATGACAAATAATAAGAAAGGTCTTTGTAATTTTACGCTTG
>JAOTQH010278825.1:0-10304 GCA_025631255.1 Cornus kousa
TATGCAAATTCGATTACAATTTAAGGAATACATTTCTTACTCTTTCCCCTCGGTCTTTTTGTTCAAATAGATAAAACAGTTCCCAGCTAAATTTTCCAGAAATTGTTCTTAGTTAGCTTCAACAATTCCTGTTTTCAGTTGAAACAAAGCCTCTAAGAACAAATTGCTCAACACATTAGCCTATTCATAGAAACACTATAATTTCAAGAAGAAGAAAAAAATAGTCAAATTATTCAATACATTAGCCTAGAAACATTATAATCTCAACAAAAAAGAAAAAAGAAAAAAGAAAAAAATAAAGTCAATCTTCTAAGGCTAAGAAATCAAGAAAATGAGCGACTATTGCAGTTTCAATTATGATATACGGATTTAAAAGTGCTCAACAATTGAACAGAAAAAGCTAAAGCAATCGATTACATCAACAAATTACGAGATTGAACAGATATATAAACAGCTAAAAAGATCTGAAACCTGTAGATCGACAGGTTAAAGGTGCGATATTGTATCGTAAGTGTGAAGAATTAGGGTTTTGGTATATAGACTTACCTTTGACTTGAAGAGTTTGAAAGGACCTTCCTCTTTCTCTCTCTATATATCTTTCTTTCTCTCTCTATCACTGCCCAACGAGGGCTTGTTTCTCGGTGGTTTTTCCGCACTGACAGAGCTGTAAACCAAAATGAAGCAAAAATTCAATTTTGTTCCGACTGACGGTTGCATCGTGTTTGGACCCAGGAATTACGAACTTATAGGGCCAGGCTGGTATAAGTTTTGAACAGTGGGCTTCTTGGGCCGGACGGCAAAATTCAAACCTCATGTCATTAGCGCTGAATGGTATAACTTTTCTTTCTTGGAAGGTGGAGGAAAGCCCAATTTATTCAAAATTTGCAGAGTTTTGAACAATTGCTTGGTGGGTTACTTGATAAAATCGAACTATAAATTAAAGTGTGGTTTGATAAAACTAAAAATTAAAGTGCTAAATTATTTTTTTTTATTTTAAAAATATTTACTAAATGTCTAGTGTTCAGTTGTCTTTATCTTGATTAAATATACACTTAATCACCTTAGTTTGTTTAATACTCTATAATTAAGTAAAAATTAGACAAAAAATAATTTAGGGTAAGTTACATTGGGGTTCCTTGAAATTTGGAAAAATTACGCACAACTTAAGGTTGTGTTTGACAAAATTAAAAATTAAGCACTCAAAATTTTAAATGCTAAATTAATTTTTTATATTTTTAAAATATTAATAAATGTTTAGTGTTTTGCGACAATTGATGTCTTTTTATCTTGATTAAATATACACTTATTAATCACCTTTTTTTGTTTAATATAATTAAGTGAAAATTAGACAAAAATAATAATTTAGGGTAAATTACATTGGGGTTCCTTGAGATTTGGAAAAATTAGACAAGTAGATCGATCATTCATCGTTTATTATTTGGCCTCCTCTAAACCTGTTCGTCGATTGTCAGAAAATAGTTTTGAGTGTGAAAAGTTAGTAATACCCTTATATATAATAATAGTATTAACACTATATTGCAATACATAAGGATATTACTGTCTTTTCATATAAAGGAAGAACAAAAATGTCATTTCCTCATCGTTATACACCTATTTGGGGAGTAAGGGCTGTACCGTTGAACCTCTAACCCATTAATATAATATTCACTAACCCATTAATATAATATTCTAACATCAATGAACATCCAAGATAGTTATAACCATATATACCTATGTCTCTATACAAGCTCAAACTCTTGACTTCTCATTTTGGAAAGTAGAGACTTGTATCGTTAGACTGTTGACCATTAATGATAAAATATTCTAATATTAGTGACCGCTTTTAACACATAAACTGTATATAGATATACGAGTGCACATGAAATTAATCTTTAATCTTACAACTTAAACAAGTGCACATAACTTTAATCTTACAACTTAAACAAGTGCACATGAAATTAATGTGTTACAATTTCAGTGCTTGATAATTTGTTTGTTAATCATCTGAAAGCATTTCTACTTTAAAAAAAAAAAAAAAAAAGGCTAGTATATTAATTTTATTTGCTATTAAGCAAGAAAGTTCTATGTATGAAGAAAATCACTTCTAGGCTTACCCATAAAATAGAAAAGAAGTTTATGTTTAGGTAAAGTAATGAAGATTTAAGATGCCTGAAAGATAGTGTACTATGTTAACAATTTTCTACAAATGTATAAAGTACTGAAAGATTTGAGATGCTTGTGAAGGGGAAAATAAAATACAAATGCTAAACAGAAGAAAAATAATAATTACCAAAATGAACTATGCATGGCAGTTATTTTTCAAGGGACAATACATATATTGTTATAATATAACTATTGAACTAAAGAAGCTCAAATATTAGAGGCAGCCCGTGATTGGGCCTGAGGGTAAGCAAGACGGAGGGAGAGTGACAATAGTTTGGAGAGAGAGCGAAGGAAAACCTAGTGAGAATTGGGGTTAACACAAACTTATACTCCATCACCGAAAAATTCCTACCAACACACATTCTCCCTCCAAATCCGAAAGGCAAAAACCCCATCTTGTGCTTGCACCCGCCATATAAGTCATCCTTAAACCTCTCCGGCTTGAACTCATTCACATCGTCGCCCCAAAGAGACTTGTCATGGTGCATGCCTACCACATCTATCCACATATTGGTTCCGTTAGGAATAACCACTTCGTCCACTCGAATGTCTTCTCTTGCTTGCCTTTGCACGTTCGGTGCCGGTGAATATAGTCGGAGGACTTCGTTCATCACCCATCCCATCTGCAATTAAACATTTTCAGTCATTCAGTTCCATAATATTCTTCATAGCAATATAATAAAAACAATATTACAACTCTCTCTCTCTCTCTATATATATATATATCTGTGTGTGTGTTGATCGAAGTACGTAGCTGCATGAAAGCTATCTTCCTTACACTGGATTTCTGGATCTATTCAAAATTTCTCACCTGATATTAAATTTTAATACAGTTGTTTTGTATTGAAATTATATGGGCTTGGCATGTGCTTTGGCCGGAGTAGTCCACATGGCCGTGTTTGACTTTTCTCAGTTGAACAGTCAATTAAACCATCTGGGTTGTTGCCACGTGTCCCTCTAAGCCACTGACGAGTCATATAAAAGTTAGGTGGATCCCGCAGTTTCCACTGAGGTTGCAGTCCGTGTTGTTTTTTCACACGCTTAAACGGTACTCAGTCCTGAACTAGCACACGATAAAGTATTTTTGAGTCGCCCATTTCTCTCTTTTTGACTCGTGTATGACCTTTTAATATCATAAATATTATTCTGGACATAAATATCAAAAGCACCACATTCTTAATTAATAATGTCTGTTTTCTACCAGCAAGCCACATTCTTAATTAATAATGTCAGTTTTCTATCATCAAACAACAATCTTTGTTTCATTCTTATTGGGCGCAGTGATTATAACATAGATATCGGAACCTTTATCTAGCTAATAAATAAATAAACACACACACACACATATATATATTTATTGCGTAAAAGGTTTAAAAGACTAATTTAGTGCATGAGACTCTCATCTTATTACATATAGAAGTATCAGATATACATAGTTTAATTTCACACATAGAAATGATGTTTTTTAATATGTAACTTTAACGTCACAATGGATACTGTTTGATTGCGCCAAAGTTCACCCTCATTTGCATATATAGATATGAATATCATTTGCATATATAGATATAAATATGAGACACAAAAGCAAAGCAAATATAAGGTGGCTTATGAAATTAATTGAACCATGTATATGATCTTACCTTCTTAAGTCCACCAAGCATGGTAGCATCAACCTCTCTATCTCCGATCACTTCTTTGATCTCTTCTCTTAGTTGATTCTGCCATTCAGGGTGCACCGCCAGAAGTAGCAACGTCCACGTGACAGCCAACGCCGTGGTCTCAAAACCAGCAAAGAAAAATGTCTTGCACTCATCGACCAGCTCTCCGGTTGTTAGCGGCTTCCCAAACCGGCCATCCACGGTATTCCCCGCTAGAAGTAGCCCGAGAAGGTCCTTCTGAGGGCTCCCATCTTTCGATTTCTTTCTATCTATTATGATTTTTAAAAGTATGGCATCAATCTCCTTCCCTAGTCTTCTCGATTCTAGGGTTTTTCTAAGGTGCATTAACTTGCTTAACGGTACCCCAACGGCGCGATTGGTATTGAAGAGTGACACTTGCATGGCTCTCAATTTATCAAACACTTTCCTACCATTTTCATAACTTATTCCGAAGCTCGTCTTCGCAATGATCTCCGCGGCTGTGCTCATGATTTCTCCCTCAACATCAATTTCTGCCTTGCCGGAGTTGATAAGGGCTGTCCACCGGTCTATCATGTTAGTGGCGGTCTCCACCATTAAGCTTCCCATAGCCTATTGATCAAGACATTCTTGATTAGTTGGGATTAATTATTAATTATTAATTATATATTGATATATATATATATATGTATGTATATTTATTGACATAAGGATCAAATCGTGTGTGAGAGAGAGATATTTATATACCTTCAAGTTTGCTGGAGAGAATGCTGGAGAAATAACATGTCGGCGACGAACCCATTCCTCACCTTCAACCATGACCAAACCATTACCAAACATGGGATGTCTGTCATGTTTAAACACAGAAGGCTTCCCCCAACTCTTGCCCGTTACACCTGCAGACATCTGTTTTAGGAACTCCGGGTCTGCAATATATAAGAATGGCTCTGTTCCTAGCCAGTAGATGAACACCTTCCCTGCAAACCAAAACACAAATGTTTTCTATATAGTAAGCACATTATGTACTCAAACACACACACACAAACAAATACAACACAGGTGTTTCAAATGATGCATGTCACACTTTCATTGCTGCATGTGAGAACTTGAGCACAGGTTTATTCTTTATAGCCAGAAAATAACAATTTTCATATACCTTATAAATACAAGTAAAAAAGAATAACCATTACAAGAAAAATGACTTTTTACTACATGGAAAAGACTTTCTATCTAGTTTTTGAACCGTAGTGGAAACAACTGTGGTAGTAAAGTAGAGGCTTTCCACCATAGTTTTGCACCGTCTCATTAACGAACTGGATTATATTTACGTGTATATATGTATGTATTGTCCTGGTAAATGGGAATCTTTTATGTCTATAATCAAAGCAAGCAAGCAGATGTAAAAGGCTTACCATGGGATTTTTGCCATCGAGAATAGTATGGGAAGACAGTTGAATGGATATCATGGGAGATATTTGAGGATAGAAACGAAGAATGGGGATTCATCATCGTCACTACTAATTTCTTTTTCATATCACTAATATTTCCCAGAGGAAAGCTTGGAGTTGGACCACTAAATCCATTCCTCCTAAGTTTCTGATAAGCCCTGTTTGGTATGATCCACCAACACCATAAGAATCTCCACAACACGAAGAAAACAAACAAAGCAATGGATAGGCTAATAGCTTGGAACTGTAGAAATTCCATCTCTCTCTCTATATATATATATCTCCCTATAATCTTATAACTCTACGTTGATTGATCATATATATATATATATATATATATATACTTGAGGGAGAATCCCGTATTTTTTTATTTTTTTTTTTACTTTTTATTTTTGTTAAGAGTAATACTTCCATCCTGCGCAGGGAGGATGAACTTCTTCCTCCCTGCATACGTGGCTACCTATTATTGCGACACTTGTACAATATTAAAAAGTGGATTTAAAGTGGGTTTGCGGGTTAAACCGGTTCCCAGTATCTTCTCACTTTCTTATATCAAATGAAAAGTCACTTGTGCCCTTGTTTTATCAAATGAAAAGTCACTTGTGTCCCATCTTTTGCAGCCGTCACTGCCACCCGCACCCTCCGCCGTCGGCACCCCCACTTCGACTCTCCCTCCATCTCTCTCCACACTACTTCCCTTCAAAACCTAAATCCAAAGACCATCAAAACCTCAGCAGTCGATTTACCAATCTGTCTTCGCGCCTTGCTGCTTATCTGCCCCTGCAAATTTGCAACAAACCCATTTTCATTTGAAGTTTCTTCCCCTCTTTGTATCCGTCCTAATCTTTGACTGATATACCCTTCCCCTTCCTCTTTTCTCGTCTTCTCTATCTCCACCTCTACCACCATAGTTGCCGGCTAAAAGAAAAAAAAAAATTCTATTATAGGTTTGTTCATATCAAAATTGCGATTTAACGTTTTTTTTTTTTTAAAAAAAATCAAATTTGCATCAATTATATTGCAGAAAAAATATCACTCTTTACTTTTCGTAATTTTCTCACCCATCCCTATCACATTTTCCCCCGTCTCTCTGTCCTGTATTATCTTACTTCCATTCTCATTCTCTCTGTCGGTCTTATTTGAACTTAGAAGCAAAATAGAAGAGGAAAACATCAAGAAAGATACAGATACAGATAGATATATATCATCAAATTGACCTTTTTTAATTTTTTTATTGTAATATATATTTTTTGTGTGTAGATTTATTGATAGATCACTTCTAAATCTCTTAGGTTTCGGACAGGTTCCTCTGGTTTTGGGTATTTGTGTAGTTGATTTTTTTTTTTTTCACAAGAAAATCAAGAGCAAAATCAACAGTGATTGATTTGTTTTGGATTAAACATATACACAATCACCACCATGGCCACCGTGTGAAATCATACTTGAGAATAATTGGAAGCAAATCAGAAATTCGAGATGTTGAAGACAAGCAGAAGGCACAAAGACACGATTCGAAGACAGGATCGATTAATCAACTGTTGAGGCTTTGACTTAGGGTTAGAGGGAACTCAGGGAAGTAGTGTGGAGAGAGATGCAAAGAGAGTCGGGGTGGCAGTGTTCTAGATACTTTTATTTTTTAATAGTATAATTTTAAGGGCATAAGTGACTTTTGAGAAATGGGTATAATCTACAATTCACCCGCAAACCCACTTTAAATTTACTTTTTAATTTTGGACAAGTGTCGTAATAATGAGTGGCCACATATGCAGGGAGGATGAACTTCATCCTCCCTGCACAGGATGGAAGTATTACTCTAAAAGTAAGGGTACGCAAAAAAAACACACTCAAAGTAGAGAGTGACACCCAATAAAAAATATTAAGTGACTTTGGAGATGGGGCTCATGCATACCCACCAACCCATTAGTTGCCAAACCCGACTCATGTCATTTTATGGCAGGACTATTTTTGTTATTTTGTTTTGTGGAAAGACATATATGCAAGATTTTTAGAAAAGGACCAAAAGGTTCCGGATTTATTATTACTTTTAGCCGTGCAATTACTTTACGACTCAGGAGACCTAAAACCTCAATTTTTTCTTATGAAAAATAAAAATAAACATGCTAAAATATATTATATATATACACTTGCTTGATATATAAAATCAAGGACGGTTTGTTTCACTCAGACAAAAACCTAATGAATATTCCAGTGGCATTTTTTTTTAAATATTATATACTTATTATTATTTTATTTTAATATATATACTTTTAAAATTTTATTATTACCCTTAATGAAATTACTAAATAAAATCCACTATTTCCCTCTCTGTCCACATCATTTTTTTTGTGTTCGTCCTTTGTTTCACTCTTAATAACAAATAGAAGTTCACGACACCACCCAAAAACAAAAAAAACAAAAAAAACAAAAACAAAAACAAAAACATTAAAAGTAATATGTAAAGGACAATGCTTAGCTACTCACGGTGAAGAGCCACACCCTACTCACCCCTTATGTATACTAAGAAAAAAATAACACATCGGTTCTAATAACAAAATCAGCAAAATACTAAATAAAATAAAAAAATTGAATCGACCCATTTTAGTTGAGTAATTACCCTTTTCTTTTTTCTCACTCTTTTTCATCAATTCTGAAACCCACGCCCTTCTCTCTCCACTGTTGTTCCTCTTAGTCATTTTGATCAAAATGACGCCATTGCTTCTTTTCTTTCTTGGAATGATGAGAGGAAGGGAAGAAGCAAGCCAAGTGGAATTGTGTTCCCATTGTTGAGATCCAATTTATGAAGCACTCTCGGACGAAGATAGGGCTTCGTCTTGATCCGTTGCTTCTTGATTCTCTCTTTATCAAGCCTCATTCAAGAATCTCATATGTAGATAATCCCTCAGATTGCCACCAATTGCTAACCCAATATTCCATGGATTACTAAGTGTTATTAAAAAAATAAATGTGATTTTGCAAAGAGGAGGGCATGGGTTTGGAAAGCTATGAAAAAGAGAAATAAAATAGAAAGGGTGAAAAAGAAGAACAGTGGAGAGGAGGGTGTGGGTTTGAGAATCATTGAAAGAGAGAGAAAAGAGAAAGGGGTTTTACCCAATTAAAACGGGTCGATCCGACTTTCTTCTCATTTTTTATAGTGTTTTGTTGATTTTGTTATTAAAACTGATGTGTTATATTTTTTATTGGAACACATAAGGGGTGAGTAGAGTGAAGTTACTCACCGGCGAGTAACTAAGCATTGTCCATGTATAAAATACTGAAACTATAAACATTTAATGTAAAATAAAACCACTCAAACTTGAGGAACCTAATATTGTTCTTCATATTAGAATTTAGAAAGGATTTAAAATTTTATGCTCTTGAAATTTAACTTAATATTAGTTATTATAATTTTACTTCAAACTTTCAAAGCAATTGTGTCACAACTTAGTTAATAACTACCAATAATCTTATACCATTACAAAAATTAATTATTCAAACATAATCTTAGTTTATATTTTTAAAAATGAAGTCATAAGAATATAAATTCTTAACTTTTCTTGAATTTTGTGTTATTCGGGTTGATCGATCAGTAAAATATTTATCCTCTAAAATAAATTTAGAGCTCTAAGATTTAAAAACTTCATCTCAGTCTCATTATCTCAAATACTTTGTTCACACTATTAAAATTTTCAGACAGGACTCGAATTGCTCAGGTTATTCATACCCAAGCCACCCCTAATTCTTTAAGTGAAATTTAATTTTTTAATTATTTTTTATCAGAATTTTTTTAGTGAAGGCAACGTGTAATAATAATATTATTTTTTTTTTATCTAAAACAAAGATAATAAATACAAATATATAAATGTTGATTGATAACATTTTTTATTCAATATATTTATAATAAGGGACGGAGCAAGAATTTAATTTTTTGGGGTACTATGTAATACTTTACAAATTAGATGTCGATATATAGGCACATAGTTAATGGGCTAGCCTAGAAGAAAAAATATTTAGGGTAAATGCTTTGACACTCCCTAAGGTTTGGGTTTATTGCTCTCCGATTAAATCTATGTAAAAATTGCTCCGACACCTCCTTTCTATTACTTGATAAAATAAAATACCTAAATTACCCTTGTTCCCACTTCCTCTCTCTACCCGCCTCTACTCTAACGTGTCCCCGCGCCACCCTCTATCCTCCCATGGCTAACCAAGATATTAGGACTCATGACACCCATTAAACTGTACCACCGCCATCTGCCACTGCCACAGTTGACAACAATCGACCAAAACGGCAATAGCCGGACCTAAACCTGCCTATTACCCAAAAGGTTTGGTCCCCAGCCGCACCTTCCATTTCTCCTCCTGCCTTTGCCTCTTCATCATCGTCATCGCCGTAGATGGGTTTCACGGAACTGGAGCGAATCAGTCAAATTGGCAAATGCATTGTGTTCGCGCGGTTTTCACTCCTACGCCAATCGATGGACTGTTCGCGAGCATGCCAGAGTATTTGTACAAAACACTCAAAAATTGATAATTAAACACCAGCCTATCCCTTTTTCCGATGGCTGACTCTCAGGCTTTTGTGTGGGAGAGAGACTAGTAAGAACTCCCAGCAAGGTTCTTTTTTGCCTTATTTGTAGCAAAGACTTTTATAAAGTGTTAAAAGAAATAAAATGCAATGACTGAAGAAATATTTGAATGAAAATGACTGAATTTAAATTGCTGGCTGAATTGAAATAAAAAGAAAGATGGCTGAATTGAAATAACATGAAAATTAAATGGCTGAATTGAAATGACAGTAAAGGAATTGGCTGAATGGAAATTACATGAAAAATAAAGACATTTTAGAATGAAAAACTAGCCGAATTAAATTGACATGAATCTGATCAAAGATTTGTCATTTAAATTCGTTTGCATAATTGAAATGACTGATAATGTAAATAGCATAATCATTGCAAAAGAATGACAAGTTACTGGAACTTATATCCCTTGAATGGAATTTGCCATAAAAGAAATTAAAGATAAATTGACGTAGAGTCATTTGAATGAAGTTTGATTC
>JAOTQH010278836.1:0-10304 GCA_025631255.1 Cornus kousa
TCCATCTACTAAAAAATATAGCCGTTAAAAATATAGTAATTACAAATATAGCCGTTTAGGAAAATTTAAAAAATAAAAATTAAAAAAAAATTAATTTTAATTTTTTATTATTATTTTTTTTGGAGAGCAAAAATTCGGAAAGCCTTATAGAGTGCATGTTTCTGCAGAGTGAAAGCTGCTGACGTGACTCTTGAAATTGCTGACGTGCCTTTTAAAAAAATTAATATTATATTTTTAAAGAGTCAAAATTTGAAAAAACTAGTACAGATGACTTAGAATTTCATTACCGTTAAAAGATGGCGTGAGGGAGCATGCAAGGGTACCTAAATTCTTAACTTCCGGGAAAAAAAAAAAAGAAAAAAAAAGAGGGTACCTAAATTCTGTCATGGTGATGATAGGTTGATTGTTTGACTTAATGCCATCAATTTTAATTTTTTATTTTAATTTTAATTTTTATTGTTTTGGGTGAAGATACTACTTGCGAAAGTTCCTTGCAGATTCAATTTTAACTTTTCAAAGCACAAAAATTCATGAATTAAAAGGAGACGTCATTAATTAGAGAGTTTAGTCAATTTTCATTGATTTTATAAAATGAGGATCGGATCTTTTCATTGTGGTCTTAAATTCAATTTGTTCAACATCATTATTGAAATCCAGCTGCTATAAAAGTTAAAGGAACCTTAAGTATCTATATGCACAGTGTATGTGGGGGGTGAGATGAAGAAAAACTATTAAAAGCTTTTTGTTACCTTACTTCTTGCAGCCTTCATCTTGGGATGGCTCATCATTCTTGTACTATTCTATTATAAGCAAGTTTATCTAGAATTTTGATAGATTTACCCTTATCACAATTTTGAAATAGGTTGTACCATAGAAGGATGTTGAATCAAGTTACTTTTGAGCGTAGGTAGCCTAAGACTTCCAATTTGGACCAACAAATTGTATTAGTAGGCCCAAAAATTTGTATTACGACCTTTAAAAAATTTAGGCCTCCCTGAACGAGACAATTGAACCTACATGTAAGTAGGGCTGCAAATGAACTAAACCGAGCCCTAGACTGCTCAGGCTCGTTTGTTTATAATTTGGCTTGGGCTCGTCATTGTGTTAAAAAGTTCGAGTTCGGCTCATTTGTTTATAATTTTGTTGAGGCTTGTTATGGTGTTAAAAAAACTCGGGGTTGACTCATTTATAAGAAAATAAATTAAATTTATAGTCAAAATTTGTTCAAACTCGTTTAGCAAATTACTGTATATTTGTCTTATACTTTCAAAAATTTGTTCAAGCTCGTTTTGCAACTAAGGCGGCAAATTACGACACGATACGACAATACGATACGAACACGACACAAGTTAAAAGAGTTTGGGTTTGGCCTAAACAGGTTTGAGTCATAAAAGGGTCAACATGATTAACCCGTTTATTTAACCGTGTCGGGTTAGGGTGGAGGGGTTAAACCCGTGTAATCCGTTTATGACTCATTTAATTCAACATATTTTAATCGTAAATATTAACCTATATAATACTCCGTATGTTACCCGTTTAAAACCAATTACTATGGATAGTTAATTCATTTCAACATAAACCTTGTCTATGCCTTATAATTTTTATTTTTATTTTGAATATTTGGATTAATTATGACAAATTTTTTCTATTATTTAGTATTTGATTAAATATTAAATGTTTCGTTTTGATAAACAAGTTATTAAACGGGTTAACACGTTTATCTGTTTAATAAACGGGTTGGGTTGGTGTTGAGGATTCTTGACACGATTATTAAATGGTTTGGGTTTACCTATTTAGTATAATTAGGAGTGGCAATTTGTGTTGGCGTGTTGTATTCATGGCGACACGATTACGAGACGAACACGATTAGAGTTGACACGAACACGACACAATTATTAATCGTATCTAAAACCCTTGACATAAACACGACACGATTATTATACGTATAATACTACACAACACGCATAACCTGTTTAATAAATGAGTCAAGACTTGATACGACACGAAAAGACATATTTAAGTCATTTTTGACACGAATCAACATATTTATTATACACGTTTTATTAAATGAATAATTTTTTACACGAACACGACACGTTTATCTGACATGTTTAGTTAATCGGATTAATCGTGTTATAATCGTGTTTACAGGGTCAAATACGAACACGACACGTTTAGTTAGCGGGTCAATCCGTGTCGACACGATTATGACACGAACACGATTAACCTAAATACAAACCCGCTTATCTCGTATCGTGTTCATGTCGTGTTAGCGTGTCGTGTCAAATATTGCCACCCCTAAGTATAATACCCTTATATCGACACGACACGAACACGACTCACGAACACAAATTGCCACCTCTATTTGCAGCCCAACATGTAAACACTTCATCTTTCTTAGACAATATGAGATCATGACATCCATAATCTATGAATGTGACAACTTTCTTGCCCCTGCCCTCAAAAATCGTCACATTACTTGTATTAAAACAAATTTGAAATTATCGGCAAAACCCTTTTCTTTTTTCTGTTTTTTTTTACAAGTACAATATTCTTCTCCAAACACATACCGAGTATTGTTCAACATAATTCCATCACAAATTCCCGGTAAAATGAAGCATAAACTTTATCAGCTAAACTACTTGTTACCACTACAAAATTAAATATTGGTTGGCTAGGGGGAGCTTCTAGGAGAGGAAATATCCATCAAGCACGCGAGAACTTTCTATGTTGACCAAAATATCTGGTCAACATGACTATTTAAATAAAAAATATTAAAAAGGTAACGTTAAAATTTTAAAATCTCCCTTCTTATCGACAGGTTATCACTTCTCTCTCGATATATCCTTTATTTGAAGATCTAAATGAATTTTTCTGTGCCTTTCTATCTCAGTGGAAAGTATGAACGTGAACAAGAATTTCAACCACAACTCCTTTATGAAGTTAGGCCAGTGGACCCCGCCTCATTCCGTTTACTAACATCATTTACCACTGGCACACAGAGCTGCTACCCTCTCTTTTTCCTTTCCGCGGGAAATCAAATGAAAGCATATACTCTTTGTGTTTTGGGGATAAAAATAAAAATAAAAATTTGTCCCCATTTTCAATCAAAATAAATGTCTTATTTAAAAAGTTAAAATATTATATTAACTTTCTTACATTAAACTAATACATGTAAATAATTACATACAAGTGAATCTTGTTAAAAAGACAATTGACCTGCATTTGAGTGACATTGACTGAAGTTTCAAGGAGTATCAATGCAATTTACCTTATTCTTATTCACATTGCTCAAAATCGACAAATAAAATTTAAAGAAAAAAAATTGGAAAATAATCTTTTAACTTAAATCTACCTCAAGTCAATTTCGCATTAGTCGTGAATTTTGTTGCTCTCAAGCATAATAAATTTAAAAAGTGAATTTAATAAATATAAAATTATAAACAAATTCTCAAAAAAAATAGTTATCCAAACTTTTCCAAAGGATTAATATACAACAAATAAAATTTAAATTGGGAAAAAATATTAATCATTATTATAAAAATCAGTTATTGTTGAAAACTATAAATATACAAAAGCCAATATAAAAATTTAGGGTTAAGTTTGATTCTTGTTGTTCACACGCAATCTAAGTCCAATTATGTTGATATTTTTCAACCAAAATTCAAACTTAATTGTAGAATTGGTCGTTCAAAACTGTCAAAAAGAAAAAGAAAAAGGGAAGGAGTGGTGTGTTTGGATTAGCCAACTCAAGTTGTATCCTATTATAATTTTTTTTTTTTTAACTTTTTTTTATTATTCAATACGACAGTGATACCTTTTTTATTTTTATTTTTATTTATTTTTATTGACATGCTATTACTAACATGTTAAATTTTAACATGTAGTCAGATTGATCCAATGAAGTAAATTCATTCAAGCACATATGTTACCTCATGCATACACTTTATTGCATGACACTAATTAGGATTATTTTCAGTATTCCCCCTCCCAACATTCTTTGCAGGGCTCAGAACTTGTTATATGGTTTTTATCTTTATTTTATTTATTTATTATTGTGACAAAGTGGGGAACATTGGACGAAAATTCATAAGATATTCATCTATTACATATATTTATTTATTTAAGCACTTTTTTTAAAAAGTTCAGTAGTTAACTAGTTATGACTATAAGACTTAGTGATATATTAAGTTACACAATCTTTTTAAAGTGGTGTTGCTCTTGCACTTTGCGTGTGAATTGATGTTCTACAAGCAAATTCGTCTATATTCAAGAATTCAATTTTTACAATTCATGAATTCAAATTTTGAATTATTGAATTCACAAGATTTCTCATTCGTTGAATTATGAACAATCACATGTGATATTTTTTGTTAATGACAATAACCAAATGTGCTTAATGGTAGAATATAAAAAAGTTAGAAATGTGAAAAATAAACCTACATTGTTAAAAAGAAATATCATATTGCTCATTTTTATTTTCTTATTTAAGTCTAGAAGTATTAACGTGTGTGTACATTGTATAGATACATATATAGATTTGCAAACAAATTATACAGATAATTTTACTTTTCCTTTTATTAATTTAGATGTTTATTATTTTATAATTATTCAAAAGTAATCATTTCATGTATGAAAATTTAAACAATCTATTTTTAAGAACCTAGAATAAATATATGAATTTCTCAGGTCTCATTTCTTTAAAAATAAAAAATATCATATATCTTTTGTATTTTGATTATTGTTAATAGTATATATCTTTTCTTACTTATATTTCAAACACATTTTTTAATTTATACATACATAATACTATATAAGTGTATGTGCGCTTTGGAGGCTCTCGGCTCAAATTACAAATAAAAAATTGGCATGTCCAAATATTTTTGTATTATATATATATAGTGAATAGGCCAAAAAATAATTCTACAATAATATAAATTTTAGGTGACCTTTTTCAACTAGCTATTTTATTACTGATATTTTTTTTACTAAATATGTTTTTATGTATTTGATTTTAAAAAATTATAATAAATTTTATGTTTCCTAACACAAATAAATATGCTTTACAATAAAATCATTGTTTCTGTTTCAAATATAAAAAGAAATACAAAATGACAACTGTTGACAACTCTTTAGCGAGTCATAAAAAATAAGCAAGATGTCTGGTTTAATGACCATTTAGGTGCAATGTTCTGTTTCTGTTATATATAAATAAAACTACGGATATATTTTCTTACTTGTTCATTCTTGTACACATACTATAATATAATTATAAATTGCGTGTAAACTTGGCTTCTTTAGTCATGAGATCAAAATGACAACATTAATTTTGTTCGGATGTGATGAGAGTGATAAACCTACCTAGATAAGGAGACACTAATGCCCTTTGAAATGTTGTATAGTCCCAAATGCACGGTGTAAATTTCTCCTATCATATTCTATAGTTTATTTATTTATTTACATACGGAGTATTTTTTTTGGAGTCATAAAAAAGCAGCAACCCTCGAGGTTTGAAATTGAAGTGCTTTAGTCGGTTTTAGTCTACTTTTAGACACGTTCTTACGTCAGCTACCAAACCACACACATATGTGTGTGTATATATATATACACATAGATAGATAGATAGATGTATATATATATATAGTGCTTTAGCCGGTTTAGACACGTTCTTACGTCAGCTACCAAGGCACGCACATATGTGTGTGTATATATATATATATATATATAGATAGATAGATAGATGGATGTATGTGTACATACGTCAGTTACCAAGGCACGCACATATGTGTGTATATATATAGATAGATAGATAGATGTATGTACAACAAAATTTTCATATAGTCCTACAAATCCCCTCTACCAAATCGTTGCTCCGCCCAAAACCCAACACCAACCTCTCAAAATGTCGAAAATTTCCCGGCCAACATTTCTCCAAATCATACTCTCTCTCCTCATTTTCAACCTACAATTCCATGGAAACTTACAAACCACCATGGATCCAGAGCAAGCAATCCTACTGAAGCTGAAACAACACTGGTCCAATCCACCCTCCATCAAACACTGGACCTCATCATCACCAACAAACACAACCTCAATACACTGTACCTGGCCTGAGATCGCCTGCGCCGGTGGCTCGGTGACCGGACTCTCACTCCTTGACAAAAACATCACCGGAACAATCCCACCATTCATTTGTGACCTCCAAAGCTTGACCCTTCTCGATCTCCAAAATAATAACATCCCCGGACTATTCCCTACCGTCCTCTACAACTGTTCCAAGCTTCAAACACTTGACCTTTCGCTTAACCGTTTCGTCGGCCCAATTCCCGGTGATGTCAACCGGTTATCCTCTCGGCTCCGGGACCTCAACCTCGCCTACAACAACTTCACCGGCGACATTCCCTCCTCAATTGGGCGGTTGTCCGAGCTCAGGACTCTTCAGATTCACCTGAATGAGTTTAACGGCACGTTCCCGCAAGAAATTGGGAACTTGTCAAATCTGGAATCGCTATGGATGGCATTCAACGAGTTTTCACCATCGATGATACCTTCGAGTTTTACGGAGTTGAAGAAACTCAAAAGTTTGTGGCTGTCGACGGTGAATTTGATCGGAAAAATCCCGGAGACAATTGGAAATTCTACGGCCTTAAAGCTCTTGGACTTGTCGGCAAACCAGTTGACAGGTAACATTCCTAGTGGTCTGTTTTTGTTAAGGAATTTGACTACTCTGCATCTTCAAAGAAACAAATTGTCTGGTGAAATTCCCAGATCAGTTGAAGCTTTGAACATGGATATGATCGATTTATCGGAGAATGAATTGATTGGGACAATACCGGATGATTTCGGAAAACTGACAAAGCTGCAAGGTTTGGCTCTGTTTTCCAATCAACTTTCCGGCAAAGTCCCAGAGAGCATTGGCCGCCTTCCGGCGTTGCAAGTTATTCAGTGCTTCAGCAACTATCTGTCAGGGGAATTGCCACCGGATTTTGGGATATACTCAATGCTCAGAGAATTTCAAGTGGCATCCAATGGGTTTATAGGCCGACTGCCTGAGAATTTATGCGCTAATGGAGTGTTGATACGTGTCACAGCATCGGACAACTATCTGACCGGTGAATTGCCAAGTTCACTTGGGAATTGCAGCAGTTTGTTATCTGTTAGGGTTCATGGTAATCGACTTTCCGGCAACATTCCGGCAGGTTTGTGGACATCATTCAATTTGACAACTTTGATGATAAGCGACAATATGTTCTCCGGTCATCTTCCTGTGAAATTGGCAACAAACTTACTGCTGCTTGAGATTAGTAACAACCTGTTTTCGGGTGAAATTCGGTGGAAAGAGATTTCATCGTGGAGGAATTTGACGGTGTTCAATGCAAGCAACAACCTCTTCACAGGTACAATTCCACAAGAGTTAACATCTCTCCCTCTTTTGACTACTCTTTTGCTTGATAGGAATAACTTTTCTGGGCATTTGCCTTTAGAAATAAAGTCATGGAAGTCACTAACGACTTTAAATCTGAGCGGAAACAGATTATCTGGGCAAATTCCAGCTGCTATTGGTTTTTTGCCTGCCCTTACTCATTTGGACTTGTCGGAAAACGAATTCTCGGGTCAAATTCCACCTGAAATTGGTCTTTTAAGGCTAAATTCACTCAACCTCTCTTCCAATAGTCTCACCGGAAGAATCCCTGTTGAATATGAGAATGCAATTTTCAATAGCAGCTTCCTAGACAATCCTGATCTTTGTGCAACTAACCCATTACTAGGTCTTGATGTGTGCTCATCCAGCAATCGAAAATCGAAAAAACTATTCTTCCTGCTTTTGGCCATCTTTGTACCTATAGCAACAGCTCTGTTCGTGTTGGCTATTATATTTGCTTTCTATCTGATCAAAGTTCATCGAAAGAGAAATGTTGGATTGGATTTGAAGTGGAACCTTAATTCATTTCATAAGTTGAGCTTCAGGGAGTCGGATATTTTGTCCTGCTTGAGTGAAGATAACATTATAGGAAGCGGTGGTTCCGGGGAAGTGTACCGCGTTGCTGTAAATGGCTCAAGCGACCTCGTAGCTGTTAAGAGGATTTGGAACAACAGAAATTTGGACTCCGTGAAGCAATTCCTTGCAGAGGCAGACATACTAGGCAGAATTCACCACTCCAACATCGTGAAATTGTGGTGCTATATGTCAAATGAGACCTCCAAACTTCTTGTTTACGAATACCTGGAAAATGGTAGCTTGTATGAATGGCTCCATGAAAGCAATAGACAGCCAAGTGTCTCAGGTTCTTCAGTCCATCATGGTGTACTGGACTGGCTCACGAGGTTCAAGATTGCAATTGGAGCAGCCCGGGGGCTGTGCTACATGCACCATGACTGCTCACGACCTATTATCCATCGCGACATGAAGTCAAGAAACATCTTGTTAGATACCAAATTCAATGCAAAAATAGCAGATTTTGGCTTGGCCGTGACAAAGCACGCCGAGACGAAGACAATGTCATTTCTGGCTGGCACATTTGGATACTTTGCTCCAGGTTAGTTATAGCACTCTCTTGTCTCATATTATCTTTTTATTTAAGATGTTCCATATTAGTTGTTCCGTATAAATATTCAAAATAAAACAAAACTTTATATTCATAATTATCCTTCTAAGTTTTTAAAAATCTCAAAACTTATATATTAATATGCATATTTAAACTGAGAATGACAACTTCATAATTTTAAAAGGGGACACTCTTAAAAAGGTATATATACAAAGCTCATCTCATGGTCTTAATTTTATTGACTAAACTTTGGTTATGTGCGTTCATCTTCTTAACTATGGATTTCAGAGTATTTTGAAACCAAAAGAGCGAACGAGAAGATTGATGTGTTTGGCTACGGGGTGGTGCTTCTGGAATTGGCTACTGGGAGGAAAGCCCATGATGGAGGCGAATATAATGGCCTAGCCACGTGGGCACGTCTTCACAGGGACAACATAGAAGATGCATTGGATGTGAAAATTAAAGAAGCTTGTTACTTGGACGAAATGAGGGATGTGTTCTTGCTAGGGATCACTTGCACTGACCGAGTTCCTTCCAATAGGCCCGCCATGGACAGGGTTCTGCAAACTCTCCAAGTTCTGCAAAATCGGCGCGGTCACGCTGCTGTCACCCCTTTTGATGGAGTTGAAGGTATGAATGTTCAGGATGAATAATTTTTTTTGGAGTATTTCTTTTTTCCAATGCGATGAACAACTTTAATACCTTATATGTACGTATTGTAACTTCAAGACTATTATTTTCTCTGTTTTAAATGGGTAATGATAGACATCAAGAAATAATTTTCCTGATGCTTATCACAAATGAGACTTCGTGTGATTATATAATTAGAAGAGTAACTTTTTCTTTTGGGAACATTTTGACATGTATTAACCTTGAAATTTTTTAAAACAATTCCAAAAGTATTGAAGAAAAGTGCACTTTGATGTACTGAAAAACATTAATGGGAATTTTGACAACTATCAACAAGGTCAATGTTCTTGGACTTAAAAGACTATGTTTTAATGATGTAATGAGAACCCGAACCTAAATGCGCTTATAAATGTGTTCAAGAATGTGTCTGAAGAAAAACTCCCAGTGATCTAAAGCGGACTCAGAAACTTTTCTTTCGACAGTGGGCCGAACAAGTACTGAATAATCAAAATTTTAAAAATTATCGTAACTAATTGTAATACAAATATTCTTTTTTTTTTGGCCAAAAGTAAATGCAGTACATATTTAATTACATATAAAATGAGGATATTTTATTAGCGGATTAAATTCAATCTGTTCAGTATTATTATTGTATTTCAGCTACAATGAAAGTTAGAATATCCATATAATTTAGGGTAAATTGCGTTAAACCCATCTTGACTTGTAACATTTTGCAAAAAAATCTGTTAATTTTTTTTATAAATTTTCTATTTCCCCCGCAAAAAGAAAAACGGTTGACTTTTTGAAAATTTATACAACGCATATGTATGTACATATATATACATACATGGTTAAACAAACAAAAAAAAAGAAAAAATTTCCAATATCAGTGTACACTTGTTTTCGGAGTTTAGAACAAATTTATTTTCTACAAGTTGCACTTTATTTTCGTTTTTTATTTTCTATTTTTATTTTTGAAAATTTATACAACGCATATGTATGTACATATATATACATACATGGTTAAACAAACAAAAAAAAGAAAAAATTCCCAATATCAGTGTACACTTGTTTTCGGAGTTTAGAACAAATTTATTTTCTACAAGTTGCACTTTATTTTCGTTTTTT
>JAOTQH010278847.1:0-10304 GCA_025631255.1 Cornus kousa
TTATTTATCGTCTCATTTTAATAAAAAAAAATTTGTTCTCTTATAAATTTTTTAAACAGGATGAAACTTTATGTATAAAGGCTTTACATTTAAAAGTTCGCTTAACCCCTCTTAAAATTTTGAGATTCTCAAACCGACTGTGTCTAACCAACAAATTGATTTGAAATAGTAAGAAAATAAATAAATACTAAGGTACAAAAAATGATTTTCAGTCATTTTACTAAAACTTTGATGTGCGTTACTAACATTTTATACCTTCTAACTTTCAATTTACTTTCATTTAGAAAGAGGACAAGAATATATGCTACTTAAGTTAAGCCCTTGATCGATTGTGCTCGACTTCTACATGACATTTCTAAAAGTGTGCCAATTCCTCTGACAAGTTATTAACTACGAGTATTTGTTTGATAAACATTTTTTCTTTTTGGATAACGACTCCATTCTCAAGAATGAATTGTGCCTTTTGAGAATTTATAAATGTTTCACTAACAATCAAAATCATTTTCTTCCAAATCAAAGCACCAAACCTTGTCCCACATTGTGGTCAAAGACATCATATACAGTCCTAAACTCGAAATATGACTTTATATTCAATTTTTTAATATGATTTCATATTCAATTTTTTTCCTAATAATCGGGGTGTCGAGATTTTACCTGATTAATTCACGAGATCTGCAACACGCTCCCACATGAATTATGTAAAACTAATGTTGGATCGGATAAAGCTCGAATTATGCTCGAGAGCATGAACCTTAAATAATTGTTTGCACCTAAGAGAAACTGATACTAAAATCTGATATTTCATGAAACACCGAATGTAAGAAAATATGCACAATGGAGCCTAATGTTTGGAAAAGCAACAATACTCTGCAAAAGATCATAAAGAAGAAAGGAGTGCTTCATGGCAAAACATACCATGTCTAAAGAGGTTCTTGTTCATTACTACCGCAATTTGCAAAAAGAATTGGAGGTCATTAGTACAACAAGTTCAAATCTAGTTTTCTCAACAAACAGAAGCACAAAACAAAGACAAACCTAGCTAGCTCACCAAATGATCATCCTCTGCCTCAACCAATCTAAAACCTCTACCTTAATCCCTCATTTGGCCATCTTAGCCGACGACGACGACGACGTCTCACTTCAAGCTTCACCCTTCTTCTGAACAAGTTTCTCTATCAAGTCGGCCGCTTCTTGGACAGTTGTTATGTTCTGAGAGCTGTCCTCCTCCACAGTAATGTCGAACTCTTCCTCCAATCCCATCACTATTTCCACCTGCTCACATTTCATCAAATATTAATACATAGTGTATATATATATCAACCAACCAACCAATTCATGCGTAGTTGGGCCATTTAATAGCATGGTTAAAATCAATATTCAAGTATGCATTTGATTATATGAATATAATGAAGAAGAATGTGAAGCTCACTGTGTCAAGGGAATCCGCACCAAGGGCTGAAAACTTGGATTCAGGGGTAAGCTCGGATTCAAGAGGCAAGGCGAGTTGTTTCCTCACGATTTCACAAACTTTCTGCACTGTCTCCGCCTTTGCCTGTCAAAATTTTGAAATTTAAAGTATATTTACCAGTTGCATAGACATAGGGGCGGAGCCAATATATGCCCAATGCCCCGACCCTACTAACAATAATATATGCTAAATTTATGTATTTTTATATGTATATGTGAAAATTTTGGATTTAATTTCTGGTTCTGCCCCTGCATATATGGCCTTTTCCTTCCTAGAAGAAGAAGCTTCAAAAGTGAAACAAAAGGCGAGTTGTGCAATAGATAAAGAGGGATTAATGGAAGTACCGCACAAGAGATGCAAAGGCGCGAGGCTCTTGAAGAACGGAAGCCACTCCAACCCCATCCCACGGAAACCGGCTTCAAACTAGAAGTGCTTCCGGTTACCTGCACATGTAAGCAGCCCGAGCATATAACTGGTTTGATCACTCAAATTAGTTGCAACAGTCATGATATAAAACTCAAATTACTGCCTGCTCATATATATATATATATATATATGTATGAAGAACATAATGTAAGGACCTACTTTAGCCTTTTCTTTCCATGGCAGACACAATGTAACATTTGTGTGAGGAACGTCAACATTGCCATACAATTCGATTTAAGTTCAATTATGTTGCGTTCGAAGCATGGAATCCGCACGATGAAAATTAGTTCAAAATTTCGAACTACTTTTCTTCCAATTGGCACCATGAAAATTAGTTCAGAACTTCGAACTATTTTTCCTCCAATTCCAATTTTCAATTCTCCCAAATGCAGCTTTATATTTGCTGATTCACTCTTTTAGTCCTTTAGGGATGAAACTAATTCCTTTAGAGACCCGCAAGCAAATCAAAGTGAAGGGTTCTACATTCTTAGGAGTTGAACGCAAATTATGTGAGTCATGTTTAAAGGTATCTAGTTACATCACATGGATTCGGGTATATGTGTCAAATACAAGTCTATATCCACACAGTGACACGTCAAATTCTAAAACACCAGGACACATGGAACCGCTAAGATATACATTCCACTCATTGAAAGTAGTAAATATTAATATCATAAAATTCAATTATTGTATATGTTTTAGGTGCATGTCCGGTTGCAAGTTCAAGGAATATTTTACTTCACAGTGTGGAGTTCATGACTTCTGTTTCAAATATGCATGAGTAACGAGGAGTAACTATAAATAAAGCAACATATCTCTAATTCTCTATCTAATCTTTAATGCATCCATACATCCATATATATATATATGTATGTATATGTACACAAACATATGTATTTATGAAGTAGATTTGACAGGTCTAAATTTAATCCATATCCTAATTCCAATGCATGCACAAACACAGAATTAAGCAAGAGAGAAGTGAGGTTTGACCTGAGTGAGCTTAGTAGAATGTTTCCATGAAGATTCGAACCGAACACAAGTCGCTGAAACAGAGGCCATTGCCAAAACCCAAATGGAGCAGGGATTGAGAAGAAAGAGGTCTGAACTGGAAAAACTGAATTTATAGCAAGTTTTCACAGAGGAAATGATATTGTCAAGGTAGATGAAATACGGCGCCGTATTTGGTTTCTGGTTTCTTATGAAGTGAATACTTTTCTTGGAAATAGTAAAAGTTTTAAATGAACTAGTAGGGAACAAAGAGAATCTTGAGGCACGAATATGAGTGGCCAACATTCATGCTCCCACATTGAAGGCCTATCTTCATCTGCTGACGTGCCATTGGATTGGATTGGCCCTGCTTTATTTTTTCCCCTAAAAGACTTTGGGCAAGTTGACTTACCTGCGTTGGAAGCTAAATAAATCTATTTCATACTATAAATTTGGTGTAAATAAAAAACAATCACATTTATTTTTCAGATACAAGTGACATACCTGCTATTTTTATTTTTATTTTTGTTATTTTTTGCAAGAATAATAAAACTATTGGGTAGTTGAATGAGTCCAACATCGGTTAAAAAATAAAAAAAATTGGTTAACCTTTTGAATTGGACATCCACATGCTCAACAACTGGTATCAGAGTCAGGTCCCAAAGAACCGCATGTGAACTCAAGATCCCCCAAAAAATGAGAAGGAAGCCTCATTCAAAGGACCAATGACTTTCTATCCATCGGGGTGAACCTTATACAAGGAGGGATTGTTGGGTCGTTGAACGAATATCATTCCATTTAATAGGTTAATCTTTTGAGTTGGACATTCACAAGCCCAACAAAAACAACATTACAGTGTTGAATTTACTAGGGAAAAACAAGAAGAGAATTTCTCTCAAAACAGACCTGGGAAAGACCACATTGCCTACAAAAAATTACTTTTCTAACAAGTTTCATCCTTATGGAATTCAAAGATACATCGCTAATATATAGCACATGACATGGAAATGATCATCTTGAGTGAAAAGAGACAAATGAGAGAAACTTTTTAAATTTGCAATGTGAAGGTTATTTGCATTTTCAATCCTCAGGCTCATAATTTACATTCTGAACTCCAAAATTGCCGGTGGTGGTAGGTACTCGAACAGCTTCACTACTCGGTGATACATCCACATTATCGTGCTCGAATCTTGGCCGGTATGGTTAAAGCCACATTGCTCACCGCTTTCCAAGTTGAAGGTAACTTGCAAAGACTCTGTTCTTTACTATGTATGTCCCTGATCAAGCATAAAAGGCGAGTACATTAAGTTTACAGCTTTGCATGCCAGATGATCATGAAAGAAAGAAATTGAGAAATATTGTACATTTTTCTTCTCTTTAGAGTTTTTTAAACAATTTAATTAAATTTTTATTTACAGATCCTAATTGTTTTCGGCATGTCACTAACTTTATATTAGATCAAATTGAGAGATGATTTTCACATATAAGAAAAACATTAAAGAATCATAAATGTACAGTTATGTTATATGTATCAACAAGACAGAAAATCAACCCAGTGTTGTACAAAGGGAGGAACAATGAACAAGAAGAAGCAAGAACAGATGAAGATTTTATGGCGGATAAAGGACACAGATTAAGAAAGATACCTTTTATTAGTGTCTGCACCATTTCACTATTATATCCTAATTTTTTGTTGAGCAAAGTCATCAACTCAGCGACGCCTTTTCCCAACTGCTTGGGGTTGTCTACATGAGTCCCATTTTTTCATTCCGCTCTAAGGCAATTGCCTCAATTAAACCACATGTTTTTTTTTTATTTTTTTCCGTAATTAATTAAACCTTATCATATCTTTTCTTACTAACTTTACCCATTTTATTTTGCCCTTCTCCTTTCCCTAACATTATCCTTACCTTTAATGTCGACTTGTTGAGCACTATCTATACGAGTCAAATTTTTTCAGTGACAATAGTTGGGTCAATCATTCAAAAGAAAAGAAGCTACGCAGGAGAGAATTGGCCAATTAAGATTTGTTGCTCTGATCAGATATGGAACAATAATGAACGTTTTCATATTGGTTGAGCTTGAAAACCATAGAGATAATATGATGTAAAATTGTTAGAAATTAATACAGGTACTGTATTCACAATGACCGCTCCGAGACAATGGCATTTTGATTATCATAATTTTTTTACATCTATATAATAAATTAACATTAAGAGAAATGAAAACTACATATATATATGTATATTATATATAATTAGTGACGGACTCAAAAAATTTTCTCTCACCGTGTACAAGTTTGCATTTAATTTATTGAAGGAAATAAATTCAATCAGAGTTCCCGCTAAAAGTAAAAATTAAGCCAACAGAACACACCTAAGAGTAATGTCCAATATAGAGTGAAGAGAGAGAAACGAGAGCAGATTTCATAATGTGCAATGTAATGGCTCTGGTTAGAATGGTTGATTGTAGACTATCGAAGGAAGGGGATAAAGTTATTTTAATAAAAAGGGGATGCAAAGATGAAATTCTTACCTTCATGACTTCAACTAAGTATTACTTTTTTGTAAACACTAAATTCTTGATTTATTTCTTCTTGAATTGTTACTTCTAATTCAAGCAGCTAATCTAGAAAAAGAAAAGAACAATAAATAAGGAAATTTGAAGCTCACGTATGCATCAAGCACATAATAGAGAAGCATTTTTCCTCCTCCAACAATCTTAGAATATCATCCAAGCATAGAAGAACATGATCATATTTTACATTAAAAGACATCAATGTAATAAACATTTATAATATAAAAGCGTTCTAGAATGTTTGAAAAGACATTTTATTCATATATTATACTGATAAATGATAATTAAAATACATAAGTATAATTCTCATTTTACATCCGGTGAAAATCAACACTATAGGAAAGATGATGTTTTTTTTAAAACTATAAAGGAAAAGTGCAAAAAAAATCCATGTACCATCATAAAAGTAAAAAATAATCCCTGGATTATCTCGGCTGCAAATCAATCTCCCATCCTTACAAAATGTTGCAAAAAGTATCCTCCCGATCACCGAACCACATTTTCAGCTCCCAGAAGGTTAAAATTACAAAAAGATCCCCAATAATTAATTTATATAAAAGTTATAAAATATGAAATGTAATAATAACCTTTAGGGCCATCTTGCACCCAGAGTTTTTTTAAAAAATTTTTTTGTCTAACAATAATAAACAATATCAACAATAATAATAATGATGATAACAACAACAATAATAATAATAAGGGTAAAGTACACCAACACCCCCTTCAATTTTGGCATAAGAACAGGTAGATGAAAGTTGTCCTACTTTTGGACAATTACACTCTATCAAGTTGATAAAATGGACAAAGACAGCCTGACAATAGTGAATTGACTTTATTACCTTTTTATATAAAACTAACAAATACAATTACTTAAATACCCTTGAATCAAATGAGTTTAAATGGGTTATTGGGTAAAACACATCTGATATATCCAAAAAAATTCTATCATTTCCCTGTTCTTCTCTTTTCCCTCTCTCAGATCCTAATCCAGACATGTAACGACCCAGCTAGATACCAAAATAATAATAAAATCTATAAAAAAAATTAGGTATGACCTCTGCAGAAAATGTCCCTCTCTACAACCTGTTGAAATACATAAATAGATACAATAGCCTCACTGGGCCTCAAAATAACATATCCTGTCCCGACGCACAATACAAATATTATGTCACATTTCCAAAATGACTACATGCGTACAAAATCTCGTTCCTCCATCTTATCCAAACAAGAAACATACTTTGGTTACATCAAGTTACAATCCAAAAGTGTAGCTAGAATTTAAAAGTCCATAACTTACAATATTGTACTAATTAAACTAAAGTTTCACAAGTTAGTTAATATTACATTTACAAAATATTAGAGAGTTCTAATACAAAAGATAGCAAAAATAAAATAAGTCTCCGTGCTCGTCTAAAATCATGGTGGATCGTCGTCCGCCACCTCTTTTCCGTGTCCTGAAAAATGTTAAAAAATGATGGAGTGAGCATAAGCTCAGTAGGAAGTGTCTAAGGCACACTTCTTATATCCCCGTGAATCCCACACAAAGAATGGATAAAAAGGGACGGGATCATACCATGAAAAAAAAAAAAAACATAATCTCAATAACAACAACAAGCATGGTATAAATATCATCCAACCACAAATTTCCCACATATACCATAAAGTGCAATGCCATGCCTATGCCACTCCCCGTTTCCGAAACAATTCCGTTTCAACAACCAAACCGTTAGTGTAATCCGACCCAAGGCACCTCCAAGGCGTCACAAAAGGAAGGTTGATTAACTATCCACGACCATAAGGCACCTCCAAGGCGTCGCATCCGGCCTAGTTAACTCAACTACATTCCTTTCTAGATTACACCAACATCACGGGCCACTAGACGCCTCCTAAGCGTCCGATTTTCGCAACACTTTTAGAAAATATTTTCCCCAAAATGATTTCGTTTGTTCTAAAAATATTTTTTTTTCCCCTTTCTCTTTCCCAATGAATGCATGAATGTGCGTGTTTCAATTTATCAATTCAACGACTTTCACACATTCTATTTACATCATCATCACAATTCAATAAGAATTTCTAAACATTCATTTATTTTATTTATTTATAACCATAGCATCAATTTTTTTCAAGGCAATAAATAAATAAAAAATAATCATAAAACATACAACATATCAAACACTAAGCATGCTCATTTACCATAATGAAAATAGACATGTATATGAACTCAAGTAACACATGGATCACATTTATCATTTCAATTATACATAACTACAATAACAAGAAGCTAGGTAATCAAAATTTAGCATGCTTAGGATCAAATTTAAGGGAAAAAATTCACAAAAAGCCAAAAAATTGTATATTAGAACACCCTTACCTAAATGGAAATGAAAACCCCCAAAATCCCCAAACCCAAGCCCTAATTTTCGGAATCCCTAGGCTTGGCCAAATGTGATTGGCTCCTATCAAATCGAAGGCCTCGATAAGCTCTCCAACTTTACTTCACAAAGTTCTACCAAATTCCAAAGGAGTGAGGCTAGATCAAAGCTTGAAATTGCAAAAAGAAAGAAAAAACAAGAAACTACCGAGAGAGACTGGATGCAGAGAGAGAGAGAAGAATAAATGGGTCTGTATAATGACTCTTAAGTCATTTATATTGACTTAAAACTTATGCAGGCCCACAGGTAAGTAAACAAATATTTATTTAACTTTATATATATATAAACATTACAGAAAATGCCCTTGCAAAATCAGAAAATTCTGAAAAAATAAAAAATGTCGAAAAACAGGAACAATACATAACACCCACACCAGTGCTGCCTTCCAACATCATCACACCACTGCCACTGCCATTGCCTCCACCATCATCACCTAGAACACTAACGCCTTCTAATACTACCACCATTACTTCCACCACTGCCACCACCTTCCACCAACACCACTACTGCATTCCGCCACCATCACTGCCGCTCTCCATCACCGCTACCACTGTTGCCTTCAAACACCACCACCATCGTCGCCGTCATTTCTTATAAAAAAAATTATAGAAGAATGTTATTTTGTTAATTTAGTTTATTTGTCACTTAAAGGGGTATTTTTGAAATTTTAATTTGAAATTCATTCCATTCTAAATTTTAAATTGATTCAACCAAACACTAGAATAATTATCATCATTCAATTCCTACGCGTTTCATATTTGCAACTAAATAATAGAATGGAATGTCTCATTCTCATTTCCATTCCATTTCATTTTATTCTTGCATACCAAACGTAACATTAAGAGAATCGAAATAATTGATAGTTGAAAAAGAGAAGGAAAAAAAAAACCACTTCATCAACAGAGTCAAATTCCATTTAGAAATAAATCATTATATTCACACTATTATCTAAGAATGAAGAAATCAATCTAAGCATATGCCACCATTCACTGAGATGAATGAAGAAATCAGTCGAAGCATATACAACCATTCACTGAGATTTTAAGACAAAAAAAGATAAAAGTACAAGAAGCCCTCGTACTATTTATTATGTTTGTATAAATTCCTATATTTTCAATTTTTGGAACAAATTGTCTCTGATAGCCAATTTTGATCAAATTTTTATAAAATTCTAAAATGCCCTTAGACTATGTAAGGAAGATTTTATTCTATTTTTTCCTCTCTATACTCTCTCTTTCTAAATCGTACCTCTCTCTCTCTCTCTCTCTCTCTCTCTCTGATTTTTCCTCTATCTTCTTTCTCTCTTCCATTAATCTCTTCTCTCCTTAGATTGGGTGGGATTTAAAAATAAAAATAAAAAAAAGGAAAAAAAGAAGAAGGAGGTGGTAAATTGAGAGAAGAAAAGAGACCATGTTGA
This sequence comes from Cornus kousa, assembly GCA_025631255.1. Lineage (NCBI taxonomy): Eukaryota > Viridiplantae > Streptophyta > Magnoliopsida > Cornales > Cornaceae > Cornus > Cornus kousa. The sequence goes on from JAOTQH010278847.1 coordinate 9,311, forward strand.
TATAATCTATTTATATTTTGTCACATTACCAATTTAATTAAAATAAATATTTTTCTTGCTTCTATTATAAACTCAATTATTAAATAGAAATTCTATCCCGTGCGTAAATTAATTAATTCAAGCTATGACCAACAGGCCAGTAACCTAACGATATCAAGCTACTACAAGAGGCTGAACTACAACTCCATTAATCAACATGTTTGCTTTTACTCAGAGAACACAATCCACCACGATCTCCTTGTATTGATTAATGAAGAGGAAAACAACAAAAATGAACAATTCTAATGCTCTCTTCTTCATTCATTTGTATTTAAAAAATTTACTATTCCCTCCATCCCAAAATAGTTGTCCATCTTTTCATTTTGGAATGTCCCAAAAAAAATGTCATATTTCAAAATTGAATATACTATTTTTTATAACATTCCCAAACTATCCTTTTAACTAAACAACTGCACTAATTACGGAGCACTATTTTGTCTTTTAGTAAGGGTATATTTGAAACTTTACTCTTGTTAATACAATAAAAAACTAATAAAACTCCATTACCATAAAATGTTGGATTCCCAATAAAGAATATGTATTGAGGGATGGAGGGAGTAAGAGCATCCGCAGCGGGGCTCTTTAGAGCCCAAAACCAGTGAGCCCTTGCACTGTAGGCCCTCGAGCGGGCTAGCTAAAACAGATGGGGCCCAATAGCTATCGCGGGCCGGCTCGCGGTATTCAGCGAACCGGCCCACGATAGTGATAATTTTTTTTTTTTTTTTCAAAAAGGCACCGTTTGGCTGCCTTTTTTAATGTATTCTTGCAACGGCTGTATATAGTAGTGAAACAGTGCGTCTCTTTTTTGTCTCTTCTTTGAACGGCTATGTACAGTAGCCAAACAGTGCCTTTTGGCAGATATTTTTTTTTAAAAATAAACCTAAAAATAGGTTATTTAGAGCTATTTTTTTCGAAAAAAAATAAAATAAAATTCATTAAATAAAAAATATATTGT
>JAOTQH010278858.1:0-10302 GCA_025631255.1 Cornus kousa
CCAAATCAATATTTGTGTTAGTTATTATTTTTTTCTCTCTCCTCTTCCTCCCAATTTTGGGCGGATAGAGAAATACAAAGGAAGCATCCCTCCTTGCTTCCTTTCGCTTTTCCTTTCCCTCCAATCAAACACGAAAAAGTTAGTTTATCCCCCCTCTCATCCATCCCTTCTCAATCCCTCCTTCCAACCAAACATAGCATTAGACAATGAATTCCATCCTCTTAGAACATGACACAAGTATTGTCCAATGTAATTTACCTCATCATAAAATCAACCTAGTAAAATTTAAGGACTTATGTTATTAATTTGTTTATTTCAAAATGCAAGGATTTTTTTTTTTTTTACTCATAAATGTTTTTAGAGCAACTTAAACATTCCATCTTTTGCCTTGAAAATAGATGATTATATTGATAAGCGCTGAATGTTGCACATTCAAGCTCTTAAAGTTGCATATTTTAGTTCTTTAATAATGATTATGCAGTAGTATTTATATAATTTACTTGGTTTCAGTTATTTTCAGGTGTTCATTGTCAAATTTGGTAAATTCCACCTATTTCAGACCTTTAACGGTGTTTCCAAGGATCGAGAGGAGCAATGACATGTCCGGGGACAATTCTGTGCTTGAAATGATGAAAAAGTGAAATTCATGAAGTTATGATAGATCATAAACACTCCAGCAATATATATACATGTTACAAGCTTTGCAAAGATCAAGAATTTATTTGTCAATGTTACGATCGATCTTCACAGCTCACCTACGATCGATCCTAGGTACATCAGAATTAAATCTCGATAGCAACGGGATTTGCATGTTATATTCATTTCTTACCATACAAGGGCCGAACTTCATCAAAAGCTTGTGGTTCAAGCCCGTTCTGAGCTTATTTAATTTATAATTACCACAATTGAAATGGGAGATTAGAGACGAGAATATTATACAAGTTATAGCGATAAATTGGAGGTTAAGGGCTTTTCTTCATTGTTGAACGTTGAAGAAGGTGGTTCCTCTCAGAAATAGCACTCCATGGAGATGGCATTCAACACGTTAATGAAAATTTCTTCCTTTTCCATGAGTAGTTAAATCCCTTCTTAGAGTATTGACGTAGCCCTAACTAAGTAATATGTGTTAATTGTTCTTATTTTTCGAAATCTTTTATGGATCATGTATATTGATTGCATGGTTAAGAGCAATTGATTTAGTTGTACTATGCATTTGGGATTTAATGATTATGATCGATTTTTATGAAATCTATATATTGCCTTATAATTGATTTTGCTTGAATCGAATTCGAACTTCTATTATTTTATGTGACTACAGGAGTAGTGATCATGCAATGCAATGATACTTAACGAATATATGAATGAATAGTTTAACAATTCATGTATAGGAAGACAGGTTGTACTGCACAGTAGATTAGAGTGGTTAGTTAAACAGTCCGTGCCAACCAAATATGAGTTATCCTTAGTATTTGCTCATATATATCTTTATAATTGAATTGGAAGTGAACGTGATGCCACTCGATTCCCGAATATACATATATATGAATTTCCCCATAAAATATTAGGATTGATCATGTTATGAAGTTAGTGGTGAAGTTAATTCCTAAGTTCCTTTTCTCTTGATACCCATTCTCTCGTAACTTAGTTTAATTTCAATTTTTACATTCATTGCAAAAGTAGAAATAACAATTAAACAAATCAACTCTTGAATCAAATTTTGAAATAATTTTATAATTAACAATTTTAATAAGGTCTTTGAGATTCGACACCTTTTATATTGCCATATACTATAAGAATTCATTTTATTTCCAGTGATTTATAATTGATAGAAAAATATCAACGCATCATGTACCATCAAATTATGTTATTGTCATAAAACATAAGTGTATCTAAGGAAGTTACAATAGAGTGAGCAAACCCAATCTCTTTATTTATTATTATTTTTTAAATATAGCTAACAACCACCTATTTCTTACTACTTAAAAAGAAAATAAAAATTTAAGTGAATGAAATTTCACTTATAAGTAAATATTAAATGCTAAGAGGAAAGAAAAAAAAAAAAGTGATAAGATTAAAACGGATAAATATGTGGATAGGATAGCAACACCAAATTATTTTGTGTAGTTCAAATTGCAATGTTAAATGCGCCCAAGATTATTGACTTGAAAAATGAAATTAGGCTCTCATTGATGGCATACAAAAGACTCATCAATTTTATTTTCTCTGCACCATCCACTTTTCTTCTTCATTTTTTTTCTTATGAATATTCAAACACAAAAAAAATAGATTCTTATATTTTTAAAAGTAGATTTACTTTTTTAATTTTGCTATTTTATCTCTTAAATAGCATTTCTTATTCCGTTCATTTAAATCACAAGTGACTAATAAGTCACACGTAGAAAAACAGTTGGTGCATCACAAAGTGCTACGGAGAATAATTTATAAAGTTAAAAGGTGGAGCGTCAAACTCTATTTATGTAAAAGTTAAGTATTTGTAAAAAAAAAAAAAAACACAAAATAAAAGTTCGTGCCAATTTTTTAGTTGTTTATTTTTTCAATCTTAGCGGAGGGTACAATTGTCACTTTACCTTCTCTTCACTCACTAGGGTTCCAGATTTCCATAATAAAAAAAAAAGAAAAAAAAAAAGAAGGGCATTAGCAGGTCAGATATATCGTGCCACCGGCTGGTGAATCCCTACCCGGTAACCGTCTATAAATAAAGACCGACCTAGATAAAGGAGCACCGAACTCCCTCTCTCATCCTTTCTCTCTCCATAACGTTGTCTTTCCTTCCTCGCCTCATATATCTTCAGGCCAAATCAAAACCCCCTCTCTCTCCCTCATATAAGAGGGCTTCTAATCTTTACAATATTTGCATATATAAGGCACTTGCTTTTCAAAATTTGGCGCTCTGGTCAATTTTCCCACTCTTTCTCACTCGATTCTACAGAAATTTCTTGGATTTTTTCGATCTGAACGAACCCTAGATTTCTCTTCATTCGAATTGTTTCGGATCTGTCATCTGTTTGTCTCAGATCGTTCTTGTTTTTGATCGAAAACTACTAAGAATCGATTTGTCGAATTTTATTTGTCATTATTCCCTATTATTCAAATTGAAATTGAAATTAAAATTGGGAAAAGGTTGTGAAGAGGGCAGGGCATAAGTATATAAAAGTTTGTGAAAATTGAAGATTAACGGTCGATTCTTGATCGGAGGGAGATTAGGGATCCAAAAAGTTTGTTCTTTGGGGAAGAGAAGAGGGGTAGATACCGTAGATGGCGGATCAAGTCTTGGAAGGGAGCCAACCTGTGGATCTTTCCAAGCACCCTTCTGGCATCGTTCCTACTCTTCAGTAAGTCTTCATCTCCTTCAATCAATTCCTTAGGTAGCTGTTTTTTTATGTAGGCGGTTGCTATTAATCTTTGTGGTCATAAACGCAAACGCATATTACAGCCTTCGTTTTCGTTATCCAGCTGAAAGTGGACATAAGATAGGGTGTGTGTCTATATATATATTCTTTCCGGTGTGTGCTTTTTTACACATTTCCAGTGGAAGTTGGATTATATAAAGGGTATCTCAATGTATGATCAAATGATATAAATATCTTTTTGGCTCTCCTCTTAATTCAAATTTTGCATTTTATAAGAACATATAATTGAAGTAAAACTGATTATAGGTGTACAAATATGGTAATTCAAAGACAGAAAACAATGTTAAAAAATAAAAATAAAAAAGAAAAGAAAAGAAAAGAAATGAAAAGAAAAGAGGGGGGAGGGGGGGAGGGGAGGGGAGATTGATTTACAAAGATGGAGGTAAGTAGTGTCCATAACAATAATGTGCAAACATACATAAATCATCAACAACAACAACAGAGCCTTTTTCGTGATGGGGTTGTTTGCGCGTCTTAAACAATTTTGTGTGTTAAACGTATTTTATATGTATCTGTGTTGTTTCTAATTATCATCGTTTGGCTGGATTTTTTCAGCATGGCAATTGAAAGATTTAATCATTTGGTTTAGAATTTTGGCTAAAATTGACTGTTGTTTTGAATCACTCAAGCTTATGCTTAGGGTTTCTAATATTATTTCTATTTCATTCTGTCAATGCTTCTTACAAAAGATTCTCCTCTTCGTGTCATTTGATTATTTATACTAAATCATTCAATGGAACCCTAATGTGTTATGCTTCTCCAGAAACATAGTCTCAACGGTCAACTTGGATTGCAAGTTGGATCTTAAAGCCATTGCACTGCAAGCCCGAAATGCAGAGTATAATCCCAAGGTGTGCAATTTCCTCTAAAAGTTAATATTTATAGTTACGGAATTGGAAGTACATAGATGATGATTTATGCAAATAATTTGAGGGAGAGAGAGAAAGATGCACTATACCCATGCATATGATGGCGTATCTTAGGCTATTTACTTTTGTCCCAATTGGAAGTTTCTTTTGTCCACATTTGCCTTTTTGATTACTCATTTTCTTTTTTCTCTCTCTTTTGAATCCTACAGCGTTTTGCTGCTGTTATTATGAGAATAAGAGAACCAAAGACTACGGCTTTGATTTTTGCCTCTGGGAAGATGGTGAGTTTTTTGTTTTGTCATATAATTTGCAATTTTTGTCATCTATGTGTCTATGCCACGAGTTCATGTCATATGTTACTTTTACAATTGTCACATTAAGTGAATAAATTGAGATGTCCTTGTAATATCTTTTTTGGGGGATAATGTTTGCTTCCTCAATCATTGTTAGTGTTGTTTGTGAGAACTTCTATTTTTATGCACCACTCCTTGTAGGTATACAATCTAACAGCAATTTGTTTTACTTGTATTGATCAGCATGTGGTAAATGGTATGTCATAGGTTTAAGATATCTCTTTGGTGTCTGTTTGTGGACATGGATATGGGCTTTTTTAGTGGCCTAGAGAAACTTTCAAGTCCATGCAGACACCATAAATTTTGAGATGGTGATGCTTATGTTCATGTTATATGGATGTAAAGCTATATACTTCTATATGTGCTTATGATTTTGTGCCTTCTTTAAAAGCATGGATCATTGATATCATATTCAACTTTAAATACACTGGCTTTTTAGCACAAATGCTTGTTAAAGTACCAAGGTAACTGATGGAAACTTGGAAGAAATTAATTCGGCTCAAGTCCTGTGAGAATTTTTTTGAATGCGTTCATGTAAGATTAAGTATAATTCTTCTGCACTTCTCTTTTCAGTGATACCAATCAGCTTCCCTATATAATCAAGTAGTGGTACATAATTGCTCAAATGGGTCTAATATGTAGCATATTTTTGTTCAGATGCTAATCAGCTTGATTTTAAGTTTTTCTTTTTAGGTGGAACTTATATATGCCGACTTCAACTTTAGTTTCCAAAATTACCTTCATGTCTTAATATTTCAAATGACTGTTTTTGACACTAAACTGTTGGAACTTCTGAATGTATAATAAATGTTCTTGCTGCCGTGTATCTTTTTGTCTCGTCTTGATTTTTAATGGTTCTCCATGCGATCTGTGTTAAGTTTTACCAAATTGATTTTAAACAAGCTCATGAGCTTAAAGTTCTTCATTGATGCCTGATATATTAGGTTTGCACTGGAGCTAAGAGCGAACAACAGTCAAAACTGGCTGCAAGGAAGGTATGCAAAGATATCTGGAATTCATAAATATTTAAACTTATAATTGTGACATTATCAATAGTTGTAAATCTAAATGCAACTTAGGTGGATTATTTATTTATTTATTAATATTATTTTTGTTTTGATTTTGTATCCATTTACTTACGATGACCATTTTTGTTTTGATTTTGTATCCATTTACTTACGATGACCCTCACATAGACTATGATTTCTTGATTGAAATTTGAGGCCTGTGTCAATTTGAATTGTCTAGAATTCTGCTGCAACTGAGTCCATTCACGAAATATTGCTGTTAACACTTTCAATAATGCTATGTCACCAGCTCCTTTTCAGTATAGATATAATTACAATTATCTAAGCTGGAAATAATTCTGGGGAGTTTTCTTATCTTACATTATATTTTGTCTTCCAGTATGCACGTATTATTCAAAAACTTGGGTTTCCTGCCAAGTTTAAGGTACTCTCTCTCTCTCTCTCTCTCTCTCCGTGCGCACTCTCTCCGTGCGCATGAGCGTGACTTGCACAAATGCATACTTTTTACTGCTAAGCTATATTTGCTTACTGAAAGCTAACTAAACATTTGTTTCTCCTTTTTTTGTCCCATTATTCTGATTTATAGGACTTCAAGATTCAGAACATAGTTGGCTCCTGTGATGTGAAGTTTCCTATCAGACTTGAAGGGCTAGCATATTCCCATGGTGCCTTTTCAAGTGTAAGTCACAGTATTGTTGCCCAAGAATGGACTCTACGCCCGCCGAGGGGGGGGGGGGATATGAAAAAGTATTCTTAGAATAGCTACCTAAGCTGATATGCAAGAGTGAGATAACAAAGTTAAGTCAGATAAATCAGCATATAAATGTAAGCAGTAATGTAAAGAGAAGAGATAGAGATATTGCAAACAAAGACACAACGATTTTAGCGAGGTTTGGAAGCTCCTACTCCTCGGCTCAAGGCCCCTCTTGAGACTTTCCAATCCAATATGGCTCCTCCTTACGGGTGGAGAGCAAACCTTGAAAGAAACAATTTCTTCCTGCTGAGAGACTCTCTCTCTTAAAGTCTTAGGGGCCCAACCAGCCCTTATAGTAATTGGACTAAGAGAATTTCTTCTCTTAATCTTACAAAGAAAAGAATGAGTGTGTTACAACAATCTTTCTCTCACAGTTTATAGTTCTCTCTTTCTAGAGAATCATATGATACAAATGAAGCTCACTCTCTCTAAAAGATGTATGTGTGAAAGAAGAATGTAAAGTTTAGCTTTTAGGATTAAAGAGTGGAGTATAGCCAAACTTTCTTGCTCAGTGAGATGATATGAATTACTTGTTGAAAATGAGGCTCCTGGAGTTCTAGTTTGTAGCTTGCTTCTCATCACATATATAGAGCTCTTTCATGGACCATAACCGTTGTAAGCCCTTGACTTAGCCGTTGAAAATACTTTTCTTGATTAAGACTTGCCATGTCACATTTGGTAGGGAAGCTTCCTATGACAGAGATTCCTTGTTTGACAGAAGTATTCAGTGCATAGGGCAGATGTGATTTGAAATCATGTGCATCATCCTTTAATAGATAAAATGGCAGTTGACATCAAGACAAGAACTAGAAGACACACAATATGTCAGTGAACCCATGTGAGTCAGTCTGTAAAAGCATAAAGAGAAGCACGGGTTGAAGTAAGGAGGATTTCAAGGTCAGATCTGTTTGACCATAAACTAAGTCGCCTAAGTAAAGAACTGATTCAGCTCAGTTCAAGAGTGAGATGGCTTTGTTAGTGATTGAGATGGCTGAGTTGAGTTGTTTTAAGGTTCTGAAAGTGATGGAGCCTCGGCCTAATTCAGTCGCCTGAGTTAAGAAGAAAGGAGGTTGAATGAAGAAGAATGGGGGTTGAGTTGAGAAGAAAGGCGGCTGAGTTGTATTTTGATTTTAACCAGTCTCAGCTTAACAGAGGCGGCTGAATTCTAGACTTAGCCTACTGAGTTGTCTTAGCCCATTATCTTGATGCACTTGATACCTCAGAATGTGTATGTGATGGTTTGAAATGAATGAATGATGTATAACCTTAGAGAGAGCTTCAATTGATCACGGACTCTTTACATTTTGCTCCTAAGCCACTCACCAATCTGTCTACCCCATGGATACACTTTAAGTTACATACACTTCCTTGAGCCAATTGTATTCTTGTGATGTGTTCCAATGTGATTTTGGCTTCAGTGAATTGAATACATCCTTCCTGTCCATACAATGTTCCTTTTGATCTATAATTGAGCTTCAATGAAAACATTAGTCCTCTGAACATTATTAATGGTTAGTTATTATCAAAATTACCGAATTGCCCTTAGGAGAAATCCTTAGGGTCAACAATCTCCCCTTTTTGATGATGACAAATCATTGATGTATTCTTTATATATATAAGAGGGGTGCACCCCCTGTCCGTAGGCAATAATTTGAATACACATGCTTTCAATGAGTAAACTGCAAATTAAACAAAAGATTTAGATAGATTTTCAATCTCCCCATTTCATTATGTAAACATGGACTATAATAAAGCAAAACACAAAACTATATCAATCCATTTAATGTAGAAATCAGTGTATGATATACATAGAAACAAAACAGCTAGCATGGATCACAACATTAAGATGTCCTAAGTTAGGCAAATCAAGATTTCCTAAACCTCTTTCCTAAACTAAGTCTTTCCACATCATATCAACCACTTATTTCTCCCCCTTTGGTAGCATCAAAAAACAGGGAGATCCAACGCGCTACGAATCTCAGTGAGGTTGGCTTGCATATTGTCATATCGAAGAGCCAATGTGCCCACCCAGTGGGTGATTGCATCCATCTTAGATTCCATACGTCGTGAGATGTCAAGCTGCTCCAATAAGAGATCTCGTATGGAAGGTGCATCAGCTGGGATGTTGGTGTCAGGGAGTGTAGGGTCATCCTCATGGTCAGCCTCATCATCAATACTGGAAGGCTCATCATCATCACTATCCTCATCAACAGGGTCTTCTCCCTGCGCAAGGGCATCTTCCCACCGTTTCTGCCTAGGATAGAACCAAGTACCCTGCTCATCCTTTTCAAGCCCCATGAGTTTCATTTGAGAGGAACTGAATTTATCTTTTAGCCCAAGCACTTCAGATTTTTCAAGGTCTACTTCAGATTTTTCAAGGTCTAGAGGAAACTTCCATCTTGTGAATAGATGAGTTAGAGGCATAGCAAAATAAAGAGCTCCAGATTTTCTATTCTTGCACTTCAGCATGTGATTGAGCATAACATAGGCAAAGTCGAACTGTTTGCAATTTAATACACGCCATATCAGAAATACTTCCATCTTCGTGACGCTGTCATGGCTACCGGACTTGGGAAGAAAGTTATAAATAATGATATTGTGAAGAACCCGGGCCTCAAGGGTGAGTTGCTTGGTTTTAATGATTGAGATATTGGTGAGGGATTTTTTGTACCGAATTTGGCAAACAACTTCGTGTTTGTCGAAGTCATCTGCAACATACCAAGTGTGAGAGGAATAATGCTGAATTCCTCCTCTGAAAATTTCTAGGGCAGCCCTAATTTCTTCTTCATCAAATGTATGTGTAGCAAAGCCCAGAAAGGTACGGATATTTCTTGTTCTACCAACTCTTTCAAGATGTGTGTAGAAAACCCTTACAATATGCAGATAATAAGGAATGTCCAATTTCACGAATTGTTCCAGTCAAATATCCTTGAACAACTTGTAGGTATTAAGGTTAAAGGCATCACAAATCTCTTCTGTAAAACACTTACCCTTGGCAACCTTTCGATTTACAAAGTGAGTTTCAAATAGACTCTTGTAGGTTGGGCTTTTGAAAAGACGAGTGTAAAGGATGGGCATGCTACTTCTTTGGGTTTCAATAGGTTAAGGAGGAATTGGATTGCTAGGGCCTGAATCATCTTTGTGAGGACGCCGAGTTCTCTTAGGGTTTCGGCGTAGAGGTGTGCCATCAGACATAGTGAGTTAGGGTTTGAGATACGGATGTGACGAAAAATGGGTTGGATGTGATACCCCTCGGATCCGGGACTCGGGTTGATCAGGCCCAGGCCCAAACCCGAGGGAATATCAAAACAATTAAGCATTTTAGCAAGCACAGATTACAAAAAAAAAAAAAATGAAATAAAGAATAATACAAAACGCTGGAAAGAAACTGATAAATAGACAATCCAATAATAACTCCCAAAAGGTTACAACTCGGGAATCCCGTAACTCAAGGACCCCTTAACCAAAAGTTACCATCAAGAACTTCAGGAAATAAATACTAACTTCCAAATAATAATAATGATGTAATATCCTACTTTTAAATAGACCAATAGAGTAGATAAGTCCTCCAGCTGCGGATCCTCAACCTTTAGACTTGAACTTCTAAAAACCTGAAAAATAAGTCGCGGGTTAAACCCTACGAACAAGTTCTCTCTACTAATCCTCTGAAAACCAATAAACAAACCATCTATACCAAAACCAACTTATAGCTTCAATTAATTCAAGTATGTAACAAATACCTAAGCTTTGACATTTATATCATGATACTACCAATATTATTTTAGTAATGTAATAAAATAATAATAAACTTATAAGTACTAGACTATTCAAATAAGGACATCTAATCCTAACTCAACTTATATATAC
>JAOTQH010278869.1:0-10302 GCA_025631255.1 Cornus kousa
AAATTCAACACAGTCATAATATTTTTCAACCTAATAATTTAATAAAGTTTCAGCACAATTATAATAATTTAAAACATGATCAGATGTTTGATGCACAACGATTATGTTTTTTCTCTATGCTGCGAGAGAATAGATCTAGGGTTTCACTTTTAGAAGTGAATATATTATGTATATAATTATGTAATTTAGCAATATTATATAACATGTAAGGGCAATTTTGTAAAAAATGCATTATAAACGGGGTGGGGCAGGGTTACCCTCCCCCCGCCCCGGCCCCATCCTCGGCCAGGGTTTCAAATTCAATCCCCATTCCCTCCCCATTTACATAAATGGGTCCCCAAACCCGCCATAAACAGGGCGAGGACCCACTGAGTATAGGAATTTTGCCATCCCTACCTAGAGAGAGGTTAAGGGTTCAAGCCTCAATAGAGACATGTGTGTGTGAGTACCAATTATGAAATGAAAAAAATATATAATAAATAATAATAATAATAAGGAGAAATTTTTTTGGAATAAATTCAGTTTTAGATTTTGTAATTACAAATTATTTGTGTATTTTTTATTGGATCACCAGTGAATAAGTAAGTCTTGTCCTTCTAAGAGAAGTAAAACAGCTTAGGTCTTGTTTGGATTGACTTTTGAACCGTGAGTTTTTGGCTTTTTAAGTTCGAAAGAGCTGTGAGTTCATGTTTGGTTTGGCAAGGGCCGAAGAGCTTCCGAGTCCAAGAAAAGCATTGTGCTGGTGACCAGAAAGCGTCCGAGTACAAGAAAGAGAAATTATTTATATGATCCCGGGATCAACTATATACACAGCGACACATAAGCAAATGTGTCAGCTTTATGTCAATGCCAATTAATTTTTTGCTTATGTGTCGTTTCATGATTGGCCAAAACAATAACATAAAGGTGACACATTTGTACTTTAGGATTGGTCCGAAACCACGTAATAATCTCATCACAATTAAAGTATACATTTGTAACAATTCTATGTAGCATCATAAATACTAATTATTTATGAAAACAAATTTCTTAAGCACAATGTACTTGTGACACTATTTTTACCTTCACAAATATCCTTTCATATGATAAATTTTTTATCCTATTTTGGTCTTTATTAATGCACAACATAATAACATAATATTTATTCATATTAAACAATCAAATAATAGGTAGGAGGCATTCCGCCTTAAAAATGCAATTAACTTTTCGATGGGCGATGTGAGCCGTCACAATCACCCCCCTCTAGGGACCAATTTTCTCATTGGCTTCTCTCTTAGGCTTATGCATCTTCCCTTCATTTTCGGCAAGGATGGACTTTGATACCACCTGTAAGGATTCATCCACACTGTGTAGATATTGTTTCCCCAATATAAGTGCCAACAACCATTTTGGGTGCAAAACTGACAGTATTTACACAACATAGAGTAGGCACTCACACATACACATACTTGAATGTTGTACATAATACGTAAAGCCATTTATATAATCATACATACAAGCATGCACACTGTAAAGATGTCAGAAGTCCATAACGCTAAGCTAATCAACAAGAAAGCTGAACAAACTTAGACAAAAATATGTACAAATGTGACAAAAGCCATATATATTCATATACACAAACATGCATAACTGTAAAGATGCCAAAAGTCCATACTACTAAGATAATCAACAAGAAAACTAAAGAAACCAAGACAGAAATATATGTACAAAAGTAAAAAGAACATATATAAAGTCAGATACTGCATTTGCTTGTATGAATGTATCAATATTCATAGAGATGATACAAATAACATAGTAATTGTTGAACCTGGTGTGCAATGTCCAAGCTAAAAGAGTACAAAAAGTTGCTGTATATGCAATGTAGGTTGCTAGAAACAACAGTCAGCTAGTTTTTCTTCTTGCTTTGTTAAGAACCAGAATATAACACATCTAGGAAACAGATGATGGAGCTCTAGCAATCCGCGCAGGATGTGGATCCATCCGCATCACTATTGCAAAAACAAACAGGTTTCTGACCGCATTCATAGTTAACCATTAATTAAATTAAGGTTAATCTCAATCTACCTGTGTTACAAACAACTCAATAGCTCAGCAGGCTTTGGTATGTAGTAGCCCTTTTCAGTAGAAAGGAACTGTTAATGCAGATTCAGATCTATGACAGGCTTATCGATAGATATAGATATATTTATTATACAGTGGGAGATAAGTGCAACAGGTAGTCTTTGCTCAAGATCTTTGGCAAAAGCTAGGTTTACCAAGCATATTAATAGGCCAATCTATATTTGCAGTTGTGCAAAATTTACTACATGAATAAACCTGCTTAATTTGTTGCTGTTATCGTTACGATTGTGCAAAATATGGGAACAATTATTATATTTTCTGTTACAGATTTCTGCTAAATATGTATGCAAAACAGAGTTTCTGAAGAACATTCCTAAAGAGCTCAGAGCTACCTAACCAGTGTTAATAATCCAAACTGGAAGAGTACAATTATCACTAATTAAGTTAAATATATAATCAAAACCATCCATTACACAAGATTCGCATCAAGGTCCCCATAAAATTACTAACTCAACAAACAAGAACTGCTGCCAAAAGAAGCCTTACCTGAAACTTACTGCATACTATTGATGTTTGGGGATGTTGGGAAATTCTCCCTTCTTCCACACACACACACACACACAAGAAGCCTCCATTGGTGCATATGAACATGTGGAGGGTACCAAAGGGCATCTTGCCAAACAGTATAACCTCTCCATTCTCAAAGAGGAGGGGAAGGATTCGAGACTGGGTATGGGCAAAATAATGTGTGAGTGAGCGTGTGAGTGTGTTTCTTTCCAATGTTAAATATATATATATATATATATATATATAATAATAATAAAAAAAAAAACAAACAAACATGTGGAGGGTTGGACATTTCAACTCCTTAATTTTGTCAAAGACTCAAAACTCTCCTGTCTGTTTTTGGAATGAAGCTTTATAATTCATAATTATGGAGATCAGATTAATTTGAACCTCCACACCCATCATTACATGCCTTTGATCAATTGAAAAATGCTTTGTATGCCAAGTTGGGGAAGTCAACTAGACACAAAGCCCCACAAAGGTTTGTGCTCGAGCGAGTGGCCTACAAATCATGATCCCTTTCAACTATTTTGTAAATATTTTTCTGTACCACCATCATGACCAGTATACAGAGTTGGGGTAGTCAACCCACTGCCTGAGTCGGCATGCGATGACTAGGCCTACAAAGCACGATCCCTTTCAATTATTTTGTAACTAACTTTTTGTACCACCATCATGAGCAGTATGCATGCAGCTACCTTAATACCATCATCATTTTGTAAATGCAGTGTGTTGGAAATTACCTAAACACCACCATCATTAGTTTTCTTAGTTTGAAATGCCAATTCAGTAATCCCTTTGTTAATTAAATAATTATCTAATTATGATACTAGAAGCTATACGTTACATGGACTCGGGTACGAGTATGTTCCATACATCGGACGTGTCAAATGATCTCCAAACAGATGGACACATAGACACTGTTAAATGTTCATTTTATTTAAGTCATTTTAAAGTAATAATAAAAAAAAAATAATCAATAAGTGGATATGTTTTTTAAGTACATGTCCAACCAAAAGTATCAGACACATTTCTCAATACCCATGTCCAAGCAATATGTGTCCGACACGGGTACTTCGCTAATTCTGAAGAGTCCATGCAGCATAGGTTAGAAGTTATGTAACGAGCAATCAATTATACCTTGGAAAGTTGATGTAAATCCATTGGATACAATACAAAAATTTAAAGATGCTGAAAAGCTAATCTCTTAAACACTATGACATGTTCATGCTGAAACTGAAGGACAGGAATAGTTTTCTTGGAAGCCTAAAGAGCAACTACATAAGCAAACGAGTTGGCTTGACAAACCTCTAGATGATGATCTGGGGAGGAAGTATGCTTACAATTGTACAGAATTTTGCTACACGTCTCCGATACCTGAATTGATGATGGCACTAGAGTGAGAAAGTTAAGGAGTGGAAACTGAAGCATGGCTTCTTTTTCTGAGCACATATCTTGAGATCTTGAGAACTCAGCCGGCACAATGAAGCTACCGACTCTTTCATTGTTTCAGGTCCACTCACCAAGACGCCTATATCTGATCTACCAGTTTCGTTTGGAAACTTGTAAAATATATCTGTCGAATTCACCACATGTTAGAAGATTCATTTTCTTGAATGTTGAAAAAGACTACATGGTTAAAGGAATATACAATGGTACCTTGCAAGTTAGGCCTTCCTCCGAAATGGACTTCGTGCTCATCAAGAGCTCCACTCGTTTCCATTGAACTTGGTTTCATCATTCCTTTGCCTTGTTTTTCGGAGATGGGTGGAATATTTTTCCTCACCTTTGTCCATCTCAAAATAATAGCCAATAAGGCACCACATATGATTGCCATAGCAAAAGACCAGCCAAGAAGGAGATCAATTTCCGAAGATGAATACTTATCTTTAGAGGCCGCCTTACCAAGAGGCACAAAGGCATGGTTGAAACAACCAAGAAAAATCAGGAACATAATGGATGAATATCCAGTAATGGCAGCCATCAAAAGCAAACTCTCGAGTCCATGTGTTGCATAATTCGAGTATTTCGTGTCAAAGCTTACTGCTTCCACTTGAGAAAACTCATTCAGTAGTTCCCTTACTGTTGCACCAGAACGCGCTTCTTGGGTCACATATATTTTTATTTTCAAGTGCAATTGTTTAGCAGTCTGGTTCGTGAGTAGTGGCAAAATTGGTTTTAATAGACATATATCTTGGGAGGACTTCACAACATATATAAGTTGTATTTTTGCAGGGACGCTCTTTCTGCCACTGCTTTGAGCAGAGTCAATTTCGTTCAAAATGCTCAAAAATGGTGTTATCCCAATTCCTCCCGCAATCATAAGTAGACTGTCATATCTGCAAGAAGAATTTGAATCATGTAAATTATCCAAAATTTTGAACATGGAATCTATCCAATGCAAACTTCATTAGTATCTAGAATCAACAACATTTGAGCAAATTTTAACAAATTTTTTTATGTCATAGGACTATTTTGTGCACCTTAGGAAGTCCACCGAGGCAGGTCCATAGGGGCCTTCAATTGCTACTGGGATACACTTCATCTGGCCTGCATCGGAGTCTAGCTCAGTTTGAATTTTGTCGTAGAGAGCATTTGTCCACCATCCTTCACACTTGATAAGAACCGACATGGTTTGGTCATCGATGCTAGAGCTAGAAGCTATACTGAAGGGATGCCACTGAAACTTTGATATACTCGGTATCTTCACGAATATCACACTTGTTGGGGTATACTTCAATCCTGAAAGCAATACAAAAAAATAAATTTATGAATCTCTTTTCTCAACCTTGATATGTAATTTTGTGAAATCTGAAAAGGAGTTGATGATATACTTGGGTCTTTGGGAACAGTGAGTTCTATAACTTTACAGGGGAAGACTCGTGCAGAGAGTATGCAAGTTTCCGGTCTTGATTGTACAATCCTGAGTAGCTTATCAAGGCCAAAGAGAAAAATTCCAGGGAAAACCATGTAGAAGTGGCGATCTCCGGCATGAAACAAGAATAATACTAAGAAGACAATGTACAGATGATGAGTGTAGTAAAATATTTCAAACTTTTTCCGTCTTATCTGTGGAAGTGATGTGATCCAAATTACTAGCCCCGTGACAAGACTCAACTCACCGGCAAGGTATATCCTGCCTGTTTTTTGCCATCTCCAGATCTGTTGCCAAGTAAAAAAGGTGTTAATCCAAATCCTTTATAGTACTTAAGCCTTTAGAGTAGATGGTTTCCATGGATATTCAATCATAGGGATGGACTCGGAAATCATAATTACCTCATCCTGAATATGGTTTTTGATGCCCCATATGAACAAGGTGCCAACACCATGCAAAGTGGCAAAAAGTATCATTGCAGTGCCGAGCCAGACATGGTATCTTACTGAAGCTTCAAACTGAATGCCAATTATCCGAAATATAGACATCCCTCTTAAGATAGGGAGAAGAAGCAGAGCTAGGCAGGCTTCTGATGTAGAACCAAGCCGAACCGCCACTTTCATAAATCTGTACTGCCACCTGAAATAGAATAAGAATCAGCATTAATGTTGATTTTTTTATTATTATGTTTTATTATTCCAAATGTTCAACATATCCTATACAGAGTGATAATAGTAACTCTATACTCACATGTTCAATTTCAATGGATTGGCTTTTATCACCTTCTTATAATCATTAGAGACACGGGCATAGAAAGCCCACACTAGAAGGAGGGTGAAGAGGGACACAGCAAGAATCTCATTCCAGGACAAGATACCAATATAACTATTAACAACCAGTGGCTTGGATAGAGATGCAGTTGATCTTCTCCCTTGTCTGTCACCCAAGATCAAAAAGAGTGACACAGAAAGTTAATCCACATAGAATGAGCTTATAAGATGAAAATATATCCTTACCTGCTTCTTGGTTCCTTAGGCTTCAGTTCCAAGTAAACGAATCCAACCATAGCCAGCGCGATAACAGGAAATGTATAGACTGCAAAATCAAGACCTGCAGAGTACTCATTATGAGTCCAGTGTTCAAAACAACATCAAGTTTTTGTGATTATGTAAAATTTCTGTTCTAGGTGAGGATAAGCTTACAAATGACTAATAACTAATAAAGCCATGTCACGGAACAAGCAGTAACACTACAATATTTCAAAGAGAGAGGGGGTTTTCAATTTCAGCAGCATGTGTAAATAAGTTTGTACCGTTGTAGCCGAACACTGTAGTCATTGCACTTCCTTCAGCTCCCTTCCATTTTCTTGTCCATAGTTGCGTAGGCTTAAGAATCCAAACAGAAACCCAACCAGCACAAATCAAGATCATTAGTACTCTGAGAGCAACGAGAAGAACAGTATTTGCCATATCGATCTTCTCAGCTTGATGCAGGAGATGGCTCTTAATTTGAGTTCATTTGGTACGAAAATGATCTCTTAATATAGAGATTGGTAATATAGAGAGAGACAGCCACTTGGGATAACAGATTCTCTGCAGCCCCACCACATTTCAGGAATGCCAATGACCTCTTTAGCTCTTTTTGTTTCGCAGTGAGAAGAAAAAAGAGTTCTTTTCTGTAGTCTGGCCACCGCAATATCTATGGAATTTGGGCATTCTCCAGTTTCATCATCGTCGTCCTAACATCATGTTGAAAATCTTGCTACGATGGGCCTCATGGTAATGGGAAATGACGATAGAAACCACCTTACATTGTACACATGACATATAGGTGATGCTACCTATGAGTTTGTTTTTTTTGTTTGAAGCTGTCATTTTAATTCTTACAAAGGTGATAATTTGGGGAATTCATGGTCCAATCCAAACCACCTTTTCTTTTTCCATAATACTTTATATTTTCTGCTTTTTTTATGGTTAAAGAGAGTAGAATTTTGACTTTGCCATTAGGAATATATTCCCTTTGGACCTCATCACACACACACACAAATCAATGGACAGGATGTGAAAGCAAGGTTGAAATAGAAATACCAGCAAGTGAGTGACAGGTAAAATGTTCTGTACAAGACTCCACTCGTTTAGAAGTACCGAATCCGTGCTTTGAATTTGAAATTAAAATTGAATTTGGTACTCCCAAACATAATATGTATGTTATTGAGCATGGATTTGGGATTAGAATTGAATCCGGTACTCCCAAACATAGCTCGCATATGTTATTGAGTATGGCAAAGAAAAAAGTGCAAGCAATTATAACTTCAGCACCACCGACAGGTTAAAAAGAACCTAAAAGTAAATCTCAAAAAAGAAGCAGTTGGTTTAAGGAATCAATATGCCTTGGACCTGCTAAATGACAAAAAGGTACTATGAAATCAAAGGAAAGCATAATAGTATTTACAATCATGGGCTGAATTACAGACACACACACACATATATAATACAATATGTGGGGAAGCTTTATATGGGGCAAAACCAGCAACAGCACTATTTGCTACTAATGTAGTTTACTTCTCAAAGCCGTGTTAGTCCTTTTCCTTATCATTTCAAAATCCAAAAAGCACTAGATGACCCAAAGTCTCAAACCACCACACAAAAAAAAGGGGACCATGAAGCACTAGATGACCAACATTTGGTAAAAACACACAGTAGATGCTAAGGGATTCCAAAGATTTGTATGCAGTCATTGTCATTCACTTGGTAGTTATCTAATTTTCTAGCATGTGATAGACGGAATTGGGATCAATTGACTAGTTTCATCACTCCTCTACTATTTGCAGTTTTAATGGACTGTACAAATCTTTATCCTTTGCCGACTAGAGCTGACATTTTGATCCAAATGCAATGGACTAAACAAAGTGTAAGCCCTACCGAATATATAAACACGTGGTGATTATACTATTTTGATGTTCAATCACACTTGATATGTTATTGTGCACTACAAAGTCATGCCAAATTTTAGAACTACTAGTAGTGCATGCTGACAAGGAGTGCACTATATATAATCATGGCGTTCAATCGAAACAACAGAATTAAATGAAGCACTAACACATATTACTATACCCACAATTAAGTGGAAAAAAAAGTCCACTAAAACTGACTCTTCAAGGCATTTTAACACTCTCTTTAAGAATTTGTGGAGAAGAAAACTAGTTAATTGATCAACCTTCATTCTAATGGCTTTGTGTCTGAACTCTCAAGTCCTAGGTCAAGGTTTCGAGATTGGTAGAGGGAAAAGAAAATAAAAACTAGTAAATCCATCAACCATGGAAATTCAATGCATTGGTTTCAGGCTTTCAGCAACCAAACCTCTATTAAATAAGGGTTTGCTACTTTAATGGCTCATATCAAATAAATTCGGAGTAATGGTTCATGCATTCGATAGATTTCCATTGATCTATATAAAAAATTATAACTAAAAAGAGCTTGGTGCTTTGAAAATCATGCACAAGAGCAGTTCATCTACTAATAAAAATTACTAGAGAGAGATTGTTTAGAAGTTCGATTGCGCACCTTCTTTCTATTACGACCAATTACTCCAAAAGCTTAAGTTGTTAGACAATGTAGCCAACACCATCCCTAACGTGCAATCCGGTCTTACATGTGGCGATACAAACCATCCAAAGTAAGATTGCAACAAGTGCAAACTTGCACACCAAATTGGGGAACAAATGCCGAAATGGTGATTGGAATCCAAAATCTCCCATAACCAAAGTTCTGATGCCATATTAGACTAGTACTAATTGATCCAAAAGCTAGAGAACGTGCCCAAGTCCCGACACTACATATCAAATTCCAACACTTTTTTCAATAGAAAACATGCAAATGCAAAGAACAGTGACTTCTAATCATATGTTCCTACCATTCATATGTTCCTCTTAATCACCCATTTCTTGATGAAAAGATATAGGGCGAGTCCTAAATCCTAATGGCTTCTAAAATACTAGAAACAATGCGGGATGAAGGAACTTTCTTGTTCAAAATCCATGTTTCTACTCCCAAAAAGCACTGCAAATTATTTCAGGATTCTCAAACCCCAAAATCCTTCTTTCGCTACTGAGATTAAGTACTAAAATTCAAGAAAATAGAGGCTGAATTATGGTTTTAGTAGCATAAAAGAGTTGTGCTCTAGATAATATCTAAACAAGGCCATTAGCATATATCTAGTATGATCTCTTCTCCCAGAGAAGAGGTTGACTATTCAGAATTCAGTGTCTTGGTCCCGTGTTGCCAGTATATCGCTAGTGCAACACACTACATCGCAATACAACGAATAAATACAAAAGTTGTTGCATAAAGAAAGTAAAATTGTTACATAAATAATGCAATGGCACAAAAAGCAGCACAACACAGAACGCCGCGGAAAATGAAATGACACAAAAAAGGATCTACTAGGGGCAAAATTGCACATTTTGCTTTACAAGTAAAGAAATATGTACTTCCATTTAACCACAAAAAGGACAACAGAGTCTGTACACTTGAAAGCAAATTGGAGAATTCTGACAAAATATTATCTCCAATTTGTTATCCTGATTGTTACCAAACTTACAGTCTTCATTCATTAGAAATCTGTCAAATATATATATATATATATATATATATATATATATTATATAGAAATGTAGCACTCAAAGTTTAATGAATCTAACAAAGTAACCACAATTGAAAACTCAAAATATTACTATATAAATATAAAAAGAGAGGAAATTCACTTCAAATGATAATGATTCTAACAAATTAACCGCAATT